>JBBPJS010001575.1:0-10371 GCA_038088835.1 Singerocomus rubriflavus
GCAGCGATACGGAAAGACGCACGAATTCACGTTGTTCGTTCTTGTAGTTGACTTGAATAGCTGGCTTCCCACCCTTGTCGATGACGCCAAAAGGCCAGTGCTTGATGTCTCGCTTGAGCTCATTGTCGTCCATCTTACGACCAATGAGACGTTTGGCATCGAACACGGTATTTTGTGGGTTGGAATGGAAGGCATTTTTAGCCGAGTCTCCAACACTAGAAAGAGATTTTAACAAAAGTGGGAAATAGAAAACGCGAAGGCATACAGTCGTTCGTCGTCAGTAAAACCAACCCACGAAGGTGTTATCCGATGACCTTGGTCATTGGCGATGATTTCGACGCGACCACCTCTCTGAACACTAAACGAGGTGTGAGCGAGGTATGAGAGCAATGACAGAAAGAAGACTCACCCAACACACGAATAACTGAACAAATGGGTAACTGATGAGTGAGTAAAGTGGAACAAGACGACTCTACGTACGTAGTTCCCAAATCTGCAGGCAAGTTTAGCAAACGTAGTGGCAGCGGATTAGGTAGAACAAGTATACATACCGATACCGATGACAGTTCCGTACTCGCTCGTCTTGCCGGAGTCTTGAGCGAAGACGGGAGGGCAGAGACAAATGAATGCGATGAAAGCGAAAAGGACAAGAGAAAGTGAGGACACCATGCGGCGTGACTTTGCGCGTGATGGGCGACGATGTGGACTGGACATCGCTATGTCGGACGTGAGAGGATGAGAGAGAGAATGAAGTTGAGAATGAGAGAGCAGCCTTGTTTATATTATTTGGCGAGGCCACGTACCAAAAATGCATGGACACGTCAACACTTTGTGACCCATGACTTTACCACGATCACGTGACTATTGGTACACTGTACCATGTATTGGGCGATGCACATCGCACCTCTCCCACTACCACAACATCGACTCATCGTTCAGCGCCATCAGCGTCCTGTTTCTGTTCGTCTTGTGTGTCCAGTCTATTTGTTTTGTGTGATGAATTCCCGCTCCGGCTCTGGGACACTGGCGAGGCTATAATGGAAACCTTTCTGGTGATATACCGGTGCTCGTACTGACTTGTGGAATGATATCCGCATTCACCCAGCACGGCTCTTGTGCTGCTCATTACCCCTCAATGGCAGCAGAATCCGCCGACACGCTCGGCACCGTACCGTTTCGGGTCGTACCATATCCGGATAAGAACGGCCCGGCTGTCCAGCTTCCATCTATGAGGCAACGCACTCCACATTTCCTTTTTTTGAATCACCCTCACGACGTATCGGATTCACTTCGTCAACCATCTAACGCTGCTAGCTACGTCTGCCATGTAGGCACGTAGAAGATGTGCAGCTCAACGACACTCACACCCAGTGCCGTAACTTTGTGCGTCTCCAGTGCGGAGTTATAGGACACCATCATCACTACATGCACGTTATCTCTGATCACTATCACGATGGACCGCTTATTAAGTTCTTCGCGTATATAGTATGGTATTAATCATTACCTCACCGGCAAGGCATTTTGCCCCTCGTCCCTTCTGGTCACTCTCACCATGACTCACAAAGAGGGTATCGCAATTGCAGACCGACGCCTCCTCGCAGAGCTTGGATATAAACAAGAATTCAAGAGGGCCTTCACTCCCTTGGAGGTAATCATTCACATCCTGCCATTGTACCGACCTGCGTGTTGTTGATAATGACATCTATTAGGTATTCGGGGTGGCCTTCAGTGTCATTGGCTTGGTCCCGTCCATCGCGTAAGTAATGTCTAGCGTATCCACACTCACCTCGTCCGACCGCAATACCCAGCTCCGTCCTCTTTTACTCCCTTCCGAATGGTGGCCCATCCGCAATGGTGTGGGGTGTACGTACCACTCCTCCATCATCTTCCCATCGCCTAGCATCCTGACTATATCCACTTTTCCCCAGTGGGCAGTTGCAAGTATTTTCATCCTCTGCGTCGGTATGTCCATGGCAGAGCTCGGTTCTGCAGCGCCCACTTCTGGTGGTGTGAGTGACACTACTGCACATCCTCGGTCTAGCGGAATAAATAATATGTGGTATAGCTCTATTTCTGGACCCACTCACTCTCGTCCCCTCGCTGCCGAAACCTTCTCTGCTGGATTGTCGGTTGTACGTTCATATCGCAGATACCATCTACTGCCACTTTACCATCCTATCAGATGCAAACACGATAGGGTCCATTGCTTCAGTCGGTGCGTTATCCGTTTCATGCTGACTGATTTTTCTTCATCCACCACTGCATATTTATTGTCATGCACTTGCTTCCAGCTTCCATTGAATGGGCTTGTGCCGTCCAGGTTACTGCAGCAATTTATATAGGAGACCAGAGTTTTATTGCTACACAGGCGCAGACTTAGTATGTTTCCATTCCTAGACCTTGCGTTCCAATTTTATCGTGTCTCCCTCTCCCTCTCGTCTTATTGACGTTTATGCAGCGGGATCTATGTAGCACTCATTGCGTCTCATGCACTTGTCTGCTCTCTCGGGACTGCTATTCTCGCAAGATTACAAAATCTCTACATCATCCTCAACCTTGTGTGAGTGTCTCGATTCAAGTGCAGCAGTCTGTCTTGCCTCTGCTCCCAACTTCGTGTCAAGCCTGAGGCTCGAGTACTGACTCACGTTGTCACTCAGCCTTTGCTTCGTCATCATTATCGGTCTTCCAGCTGCTACCCCAAAGGGATCCATGAATAGTGCTAGTTTCGCACTCGGGAACTTCTCCAATGGTCTGTCCTCCGTGTCAGCGTTTTCCCGATCTAATTTTGGTCACTTAGCCAACGGCTGGCCGAATGGTTATGCGTTCGTTCTCTCCTTCCTAGCTCCTCTTTGGACTATTTGTATGTCCATCGCCTCGCCCTCTGTGTCTTTTTCCACAGATCAAATGGGCTGAATATCGCAACCACGTTATTTTTAGGTTCGTTCGACTCGAGTGTCCATATCAGCGAAGAAGCTTCCAACGCAGCTGTTGCCGTGCCGTGGGCAATTGTGAGTGTATCGTTTGCTTTCCGTGACCAAAGCTAATTTGCATAGGTTAGTGCAGTTGGTATCGCTGGTATACTTGGTTGGGGTAAGGATATACACCGCGTTGCAACCGTTTGCGCTTGACGCCCTAAATCGTCGGGATGTAGCCGTCAACGTTTCACTTGCGTTTTGCATGGGAACAGACCTCACCAATCTGATAAACAGCCCTCAGCCAATGGCACAGATCTTCTCGAACAGCTTTGGACAAAAAGGTACCCTCGCTATATGGTCATTCATCATCCTCGGACAGTGAGCGCTCCGTATCATATTCATCCCTTATGTTAACCTTGATGTTAACCTTATGATTAGATATATGATGGGATCTAGCATGGTAAACTTTCCGTCCCTTTACGCGTACGTGTTCTGCGCATTCATGCTTCATCCCAGCTCCTTGCTGCGTCGCGCCAATCCTTTGCCTTTGCTCGTGACGGTGCCCTTCCATTTTCAAGCTTCCTGTATCGCATGAATAGCTTTACCGGCACACCGGTGAACACCGTCTGGTTCGTCGCTGCGATCTCTGTCCTACTAGGCCTTCTCTCGCTCGCTGGCACTCAAGCTATCGATGCAATTTTTGCAATCTCCATTACTGGGCTTTATGTTGCGTATTCGATACCCATTGTAGCGAGGTTCGTCTTCAAGAACAACTTCAAATCTGGACCGTTCAATCTCGGAGTATTTGTTAGTCCCTGTCATGTTGCTTTCAACAGCGATTGAGGCTGATTTTGCGTCCGACAGAGTCTCCCCATCGCTGTTATTGCTGTCAGCTTCATGATGTTCATGGATATCGTCTTCTTCTTTCCTACAACTCCGCAGACGAGCACATCAAACATGAACTACACGGTCGTCGTGCTAGGCGGTGTTCTCATTCTCTCGGTGATGTGGTACTACTTCCCCGTGTATGGCGGTGTGCACTGGTTCACTGGGCCTGTGCCGAACGTCGGCAAGGACGATGTTGAGGGAATCTCGTCCATAGAATCTTCAGTGGACAAGGGAGGAGTGGTCACGGATGTGAAAACTGTGGCGTACCGTGATGTCACCACGTCTGTTGTCGAACACTCGTCTTGTGCTATCTGATGCACCCATTCACGTGACTAGACGCATGGTCGGTGGCTACCGGCTGTTCTTCCTTGCCTTTTGTTTTCTTGGTCTGAAACGCGTGTAATAGACCAGGTTCCTGTTGTGTCGTGACAATTCTTTGCTGCTTAATGACACCTGATTTATACTGAGAAGCTCTAGGAGCCAGATGCAAGGGTATGACCAAGAATATACCCGTGCAAAAAGCGAGCCATGAGACTTGTGAACACCAAGACCTGTCTTGCACCGCATCGTGTCAGCAATAAGCGAGCGTTCGTCCTTGTACAGAAATAAGAACAAGACTTTAAAAAAGAAATGACGGCTGGCACTCCCAGCGACGGAACGGGTCCAGTCAGTCAAACCCAAATGAGCCCGGGGTGTCAAAGATAGGCGTATGACTTGCACTGCCCAAGTTGATAGATTGATCGATGATCCGGCGGAGGAAGCGTCGCTGGCAGCTCCTTATAGCGGCTGTTTTCTTGGGAAAGGGAGATTCGATGCAGGATCGACAGCCTTTGGACGACTTGGTGGCGGCAGCCAAACTTGCAGGCGATCATTGATTAATCGGTTTCGCCTCGCCCTCAGCATTTGAACTGCTCGGTGCTGGCATCGGAACCATTTGAGAGAGACGGGACTGGCAACGGTGACACTCTCAACCGCAGAGTCGCTGAAAATATCCGTGTGGCTGTTGGTGATCGTAGATGTCGTACGTCCGTGAGCAAGCTGAACGCGTAAGCAAAGTGGACGTCCGAGGTTGTTCAACCTCGAGAGATGATGAGGTATCTAGTAAATGTGGTACATTGGAAATAGAATGCATACCTAGTACAGGATACTACTAAAGGAGCTGTAGCAAGTACCCTTGTAGAAGTGGAAAACAAGTGAGACCTTTTAGGTAATAGCACCAGTCATCCACCAGCAAGTACTTTGAACAAGATTAGCGAGTATTGCTTGAAGGGGCATGAGTGTTTCTCAATTTGTTTCAGTGAACATTCCTTATACTGTAGACTACCACATGGCCATGACAAGACATCAGACAGGCCAAAACGTTTGCTGGTAGCCGATCGGTAGCCGGTGACAGCCAATCGACGGTTTAGATCTCTTCAGCTCCAAGGTTTGAGGTTTGAGGGAGTAAACGCGAGACAGACTGAAATGCGAGCTTCCTGAGATGACTGCCTGAATTAAATTTTCGACAACGGTTACTTCTTCGGTTGGGTCACCAGACATGCCCTCACATTATAAAACTTCGTGTCCTCGTCCACATCACACTCTACCCTCCCCCCCCTCTCCCTCCCCTAGGCCACCACCCATATCATGACTAACAAGGAAGCCATCGCAAAAGCCGACGAACGCCTTCTCGCAGAGCTTGGATATAAACAGGAATTCAAGAGGGCTTTCACTCCTTTGGAGGTAATCATTCATATCCTGCCACTGACCTCCGCGTTACTAGTGTCGTTCTATCTAAAGGTATTTGGAGTGGCATTCGGCATCATTGGCTTGGTCCCATCCATCACGTAAGTACTATCATGGACGTATCTACACTCACCTTGTCCGACCGCGATACTCAGTACTGTCCTCTTTTACTCAATTCCGAATGGCGGTCCATCCGCAATGGTGTGGGGTGTACGTATCACACTTCCATTGTCTTTCTTTTGTCCAGTCTCCTGATTATATCCACTATCCTCCAGTGGGCATTTGCAAGTATTTTCATCCTTTGTATCGGACTATCCATGGCAGAGCTCGGTTCTGCCGCACCCACTACTGGTGGCGTGAGTCAACTATTGTACATCTCCTGGGCCAATAGGATAAACGATGTGCGATATAGCTCTATTTCTGGACTCACTCTTTTTCGTCCCCTCGTTACCGAAATCTTCTCTGCTGGATTGTTGGTTGTAAGTTCAAAATGCAGATACCACTTACAACCAGTTTACCATTCTATCAGATGCAAACACAATAGGAACCATTTCGGCAGTCTGTTAGTTTGCCTTATGCTGGCTGGTCTTGACCAATTTCGTGACGTTTTTCTTGCTTGCAGCCTCCGCTGAATGGGGTTGTGCTGTACAAATCACCGCAGCAATTTATATAGGCGACCAAAGCTTTGTTGCCACACAAGCCCAGATCTTGTACGCTTTCTCGTTCGTGGATGTCTCCTGTTTCTCACCTTCCTGACATTTGCACAGCGGGATCTATATGGCACTCATCGTATCCCACGTATTTGTTTGTTCTCTTGGAACTGCCATCCTCGCGAGATTACAAAATTTCTACATCGCTCTCCACCTCGCGTGAGTCTATAGCAGTCGTCCTATCCTGCTTCTGTTCCCAGCTTCTCTATGTACAGCCCGAGTACTCACCCACTTTACCAGCCTTTGTTTTATTATCATTATCGGCCTGCCAAGTGCTACATCAAAGGAATTTATCAATAGTGCTAGCTTCGCCCTTGGAGACTTTTCTAATGGTTTGTTCTCTTTATCAACTCTCGTTGCTCCGCCTGATTCTAATCACTCAGTCAATGGCTGGCCAAATGGGTTTGCGTTTATCCTTTCCCTCCTTGCCCCTCTTTGGTCAATTTGTACGTTTACCTTGAACGTGTTAACTACAGTAACTGAATTGATTAGCTCTATTCGACTCGGGTGTCCACATTAGTGAGGAAGCTTCGAACGCAGCTATTGCCGTGCCGTGGGCAATTGTGGGTGTCCCATTTACTTCCCGTGACTCGAGCTAAGTCGTGTAGGTTAGTGCAGTCAGTATCGCCAGTATACTTGGCTGGGGTAGGCATTTACACCTTGTCGCTACTACCTGCGCTTGACGCCTCAAATTGTCGGGATATAGCCATTAACGTTTCTCTTGCGTTCTGCATGGGAACAGACCTTGCTAGCCTGATAAACAGCCCTCAGCCAATGGCACAAATCTTCTTGAATAGCTTCGGAAGAAAGGGCACCCTCATTGTATGGACATTCATTGTCCTCGGACAGTAAGTGTCCGTGCAGCCTATCCATATTACTTTGTATTCATATAACTAGATATATGATGGCATCCAGCACAGTATGTCCGAAGATCGGTTGTTCGATATACACGTATTTAGCGTATTAATGATTTATCCTAGCTCCTTGTTGCGTCACGCCAATCCTTTGCCTTCGCTCGTGACGGTGCCCTTCCATTTTCAAACTTCCTTTACCGTATCAACCGTTTTACCGGCACACCGGTGAATGCTGTATGGTTTGTCGCTCTGACTTCTGCTCTGCTAGGCCTTCTTTCGCTTGCGGGCACTCAAGCTATCGATGCAATTTTTTCACTCTGCATTGCTGGGCTCTATATTGCATATTCGATCCCAATCTCGGCGCGGTTCATCTTCAAGAACAACTTCAAGCCAGGACCGTTCAATCTCGGGATATTTGTCGGTCCCTCTCACGCTACTTTCACACTAAACGAAGTTGATCCTGCATCTTACAGAGTCTCCCTGTCGCTGTTATTTCCGTCAGTTTCATGGTGTTCATGGATATCATCTTCCTCTTTCCTACGACGCCTCACACGAGCACATCAAGCATGAATTACACAGTCGTCGTGTTAGGTGGTATCCTCGCTCTCTCACTGATTTGGTACTACTTCCCCGTGTACGGTGGTGTGCACTGGTTTACTGGACCCGTGCCAAACGTTGCCAAGAACGACAGTGTAGGAGACTCGAGCATAGAATCTTCGGTGGACAAGGAAGGAGGGCTCACAGATGTGAACACTCTGGCAGTACTGTGATCCTGCCATGTCCAAGGTGAACATCCACTCTTGTTTTGTCCAGTAACCTTCTGCGTATCCGTACACGCGACTAAAAGTTAAGTAGTGCCAAGACGACGTGCATGTGGCTGGTAGCATTGAGCATACCTCTTCTTTTGTTATTTATTATTTTTCTTGGTTAGAAATGAGTGCAGTCGACTCGTTTTCTGTTCCACAGTGACTGTATGCAAACCGTTTGATGCATGACTGGTTTACACGGAAAATCCCTCCAGTTCCAGGGGACGTGCGTAAAAAGTGTTGGAGATCAGCCCGTCGATTAGGACCTCAATAGTACAACTTTCGTACATTAGCTACATTTCCTTATTTGGACGAACGTCGACCGCTCGTCGCGTCACCGAACGCTCTTTCCCTCCAATCTCGTACTCTCGACTGGAGTATTCACTCCTTACCTCTAGTGTCGTTGGCATACCAATCTCCAACAAAAAGCAGTATTCTTTTAGATGTGACTGTCAACCCAAGTATGTGCCGTTCCACTGCGTGACCCATGGAAGGCAAGCCATTGCATGAGATTTTCACAGGGGACCACATGAAAAATACCGATAATGAACAGGTGACTGCTCATCTGTTCGAATATACCACCTCCTTCGTCTTGGATCCACGTATCCAGTTCAAGTATCCGGACAAAGGCATCGTGCCCACGCAGATCATGTTTTGCATGAAAGAAAATAACCGGAAGAAGTTCTACGCCGGTCGTTTCAATTACATAGTTGAACGACCGACAGCTTGGCGCGTCGTGAGACCCCAGACTTCTCTGCAAACACCCTAGCTAGTATCAAATATGAGTGAGGCTGGACCGACGAGTGGCACTTACAAGACATACAAGTTCTGCTTCAAATCTCAATTCAGTTTTGCAACGTTATTCGTTTGCTGCTGATCAGCTATGGGCTAAGCTCTACCTCAATTGATTCAGATGTACTCGAAGAACAAATGAAGGACTGGGTTATATCAGCAGGTCAAGCCCAGCTTCGTGTCGTCTATAATCATGTGTTGCGTGCGACATGGCTCCGGTGCATGGATCGTTTCATGGATTACTTATGTCTATACGTTTCCATACCCCGATTTTATACAGCAGGTGCAACATTCTAGCAATCTCCATTGACATAGTCCCATAAGTACCTCTTCCAAATCACTGTAAATAAACAAAGGTTCACATCAGCTAGCGATCACCCCACAGTTGTTGGCAGTCGCCCGATACTTTACAGTAAGTCCCTATCGTATACAGTCGGCACATCAGCAAATTGTCAACTTACTTTTACTGCTTTTTACTGCTTTTTGGGACTAAAAAGCAGATTCTCACCCTCAGAGCAGCAGAAAAGTTCAAAAAAGTACCAAAAAAGGAAATGTACATTTTTGCTGATGCATAAAGGGACAGCCGCATGTCTCTGGCGTAACTCCCTCAAGCCAGTAACACAACACGCTCTTCCGCACCACTCTTCATCCAGGCATATTCAGTGACAATGCCAACGCCGACGCGTTCACACACGCGGGCGTCGTCCCGCATCCTCTGCACCGCCATCACGTGCAACAAACACCTGTAGTAGTTCTCCCCCACGCGTGCTCGTCCCACAGCTTGCCGGTACGCCCACCACACCGTGAGAGCACAACGAGCTTGAGGATAGACGGGGATGACGTCCAGACAGGCAAGATGATACGTCCAGCGTAACAGAGCGAGGCCTGATCTTGGTCTTCATCGGCTGGGAGGATATGAAAGAGTATGTGCGCCGTCGCCGAGCTCGGCTCCGCAAGCGCAGCGTCGTCCAATTTCAAGACTTGAAATAGCGCACACTGAATGCGAAAGATGAGCGTCCTCTTGGGAGGTACAAAACCCAGGACCAGGTCGCTTGGGTCGTTTTGGATGGGAGCGTACTTGAATGGTACGAGGCCGTCGTCTTTCGAGTCCGTCCACGATCCAGCTCAGTGGAATCTGTTCAACGTCCAATCTTCCCATCTTCACTGACCACGTTCCAAACGGTTACAAGAGACTGAGAGGGGGTCGTTTGGACCTCATTGTCGACGCCTCTTATTAGATACCCCTTGTTCTGGTAATGAGCTGCGCCTTTCCATCCTGACCACGCCCAGAACGGCCAGTGCTCGTGCACTAATTGGACGCTGATTGGACCGGAGGCTTCCCAAGGCCATAGAACTACCAGTCCCTGGAGACTGCGGATCTATCGGCACAGCAGACCACTACTTATCCGCACAACAACTTCCGCATGAGACAAATTAAACCACAGTCATAGAAAGAGTTGAAAAGGCAGGTCTGTGTTTTAGCTCTTGCCCCCCTCAGAATGTACGTCAGATCTCGTAGGGAAGCCACATCGCATGTGCACTTTGCGATATGGTTCGGCACCGAATTCCTGAAGACCAATATCCTGGATATTGAAGTGTCACTCTGTGTCCCAAAAAAACTCTTGATCGATAGATCTATAAGCAGTATGTCAAGCGCGACGGTATCTGTCACTCACTCGTG
>JBBPJS010001576.1:0-10370 GCA_038088835.1 Singerocomus rubriflavus
AAAGTAAAGAAATCGTACAAGTCCAAAGTCAAGTTCGTAACAATAACATCCTTATTTTCTCCAAGGACTGTGTGAAGCACAAAGAGCATGTCTGAGAGGTTCTTCAGTGCCTCCACAAGCATGAACTATATGCCAAGCCTGAGAAATGCAAGTTCCACACCAACTCAACTAAATATCTTAAGTACCAACTTTCTTTTTCCAGACTCACTATGTCCTCTGACAAGGTAAAGGCCATTGTCAATTGGCCTGAACTCCATAAGGTCTAAGACATCCAGTCCTTTCTTAGTTTTGCTAATTTCTATTGGCATTTCATTGCCAATTACTCTGAGCTGGTTATTCCACTCACTTGCCTCACTTGCAAGAGCACTCTGTGGAACTTCAATGAAGCCTGCCACTCCACTTTCCAGCATCTTAAGAATGCCTTCACCTCTGCTCCCATCCTTACTCACTGGGTCTCTGATGCTCCACTAATCGTTAAGACAGATGCCTCTGACTACACCATCATAGATATCCTTTTTCTCTGCTGCCCAGACAATGAAGTCCACCTGGTGGCTTACTTCTTCCACACCCTCTCTGCTCCAGAGCTGAATTATGACATCCATGACAAGGAATTGCTCACCATTTTCGAATTCTTCCAGACTTGGCAGCACTACCTTGAGGGCTTCAGAACTCTGATTAATGTTGTAATGAACCACAAGAACTTAGAGTACTTTGCTACATCCAAACTTCTTACTTGGTGCCAAGCCCAGTGGTCGGAGTTCCTTTCACAGTTTAACATGGTCATTTGTTTCTGTCCTGGTAAGTTGGGTGCAAAGCCCAATTCCTTCACTAGACACTGGAATGTCTATCCCAAAAAGAGGGATAGGGACTATGCTCTAGTTAATCCTCAGAATTTCTGCCCCATTTTCATTTAAGAGCAACTCACATCATCCCTTAGGGCATCATGTCTAGCAGCTCTGATCCTCTGAGCCAGTTCACTGTTTGACATTGAGTCTCTGCACAACAACATCCTCTCCGCTTTTCCCTCTGACCTCATCTCCTCTGTTCACATAACCTCCTCTGAATCCTCCAACTCTCATTGGTCTGTCAACTCAAAAGGCTTCTTATACCTCAATGATTGCATCTATGTCTCTGATGCCAATGACCTCTACCTCCATATCCTCCAATACAAGCACGACCACCCATTCTCCAGTCACTTCGGCCAAAACTGCACTTTAGAGCTAATCCACCAAGAGTACACCTGGCTGGGCATCTGGACCTTTGTCAAAGAGTATGTCATGTCCTATACAGCTTGCACTTATGCCAAGGTACCAAGACACAAGCTCTATGAGCTACTAAAGCAACTATCAATTCCCAAGAAGCCATGGAACTTGATTTCCATGGACTTCATCGAGCAACTACCTCTGTTCTCTGAGTACTCCACCATCCTTGTTATTGTGGACAGATTGTCCAAACAATGCATTTTCATCTCAATTAATGACAAGGTAACATCCCCAGAGCTAGCAAAACTATTTCTTCTCCATGTTTTTTCAAAGCACAGAAATTTCTTGCATATTATCTTTGATCAAGGCTCAGAGTTCGTCTCCCACTTCTTCCACTCTCTAGGTAAAGCTCTTGATATCTGACTCCACTTTACCTCTGGTTACCACCTGAAGGGTGACGGTCAAACAGAACAAATGAATCAAATGTTGGAGCAGTACCTCTGCATCTACTGCAACTACCAGCAAGATAACTGGTCTGAACTCCTGCTCCTTATGGAGTTCATGTACAACAATGCTCCGAATGCTACCACCAGTGTTTCTCCATTCTTCACTAATAAGGGCTATTACCCCAACATCACTGTCCACCCTAAACAAGACCTCACCTCTATCAGAGCCTGAGACTACTTTGTCAACCTCGACTCCCTTCACACCTTCCTCTGTAAAGAGATAGCTCTAGCTTAGCAATATTATCAAAGTCCTGCGGATGCTAAATGAACTCTGGCACCAGACTTCAAAATTGGTGACCAGGTTTTTGTCAAAGCAAAGTATTTCAGCACTACATGTCCCTCCAAGAAACTATCTGAAAAGAACCTCAGACTATTTGATATCATAGCACAGGCAGGTACACTCTTCTTCATCCTCCACCTCCCAGAGAACATGAAGTCTGTACATCTGGTCTTTCATGTCTCCCAATTAGAACCAGCAACTCTGAACACCATTCCTAACCACATGCAACCACCTCCACCTCCAGTTGAAGTCGACAGTGAATCAGAGTATGAGATCTCTAAAATCTTAGACTTAAAGGTAGACTGCCAAAGAAAGAACTGCAAACTCCTATATCTGGTCTGCTGGTCTGAGTATGAAGAAACCAATGAAGAAACTTTATGGCTACTTGCAACAGAGTTAGATCATGCATTGAAGCTCATCTTGGACTTCCACCTCTGATATCTGGAAAAGCCAGGACCTCACCACATTTGAAATGAACGAGGAAAAAATTATTACTTGAGGAAACTACTAAGGTATTTCTACATCCCTAATACCTCTGAACACATTCTCCAACATGTCTGACACATCCCTGTCCTCATCCAACTCTTCATCCTTCGACCCCTTCTCATTCTTGTCATTTGGATAGATTTTAGTGATCTTGAGGTCCACCAGCTGGCCCACTGCTAGGATTAGCAGGTCTAGCTGGCTCCACACCACATCCTGGTGGTCATTGATCACCCTCGCGATCAACTTCACACACTTCCTCATCTCTGACTTATCCCCCATTTCCTTTAACTGAACCTTTTTTCAAAGCATTTCTGTCTTCTCTTCATTATGCATCTTCCTCTTCCTCTTCACCTCCATCCTCTCCTCTCTGTGCCTCTTGCACCTCACCTTAACACATCAGCATTCCTCATATGATGTCACTTTCCCTAACCCAAGGATATAGTCCAGCTCCTGGTCCTTGCACCTCTGGCATACTGGCACCAGCTCCACTTACCCCTTCCCCTTGCTGAAGCTTTACACCACCACAACTTGCTCTGCCTGTGTTCCATCAGTGCCATCCATTCACAATGAAGAAAGTACTCACCTTCTTCCTAGCTGTGGCCTCAGCCTGTGCATGCCTTCTCACATCCTCCTTTGCCCTTCTCTGTTTCTCCTCCTCCTTCTTTGCCTTCACCCACTATCTCCACTTTGCCGCCTTAGCATCCCACAATGCATTGTCATTGTCAACACACTCTGCTAGGTGCTTATCACTCCAGGACTTGATATCTGCATATTCAGACATGGTGGTCTAGTTCTAAAGAGTTGTCCATGGATTACCTGGATTTTATATCATGTAGGTGATGCTCCATTCTGCCACTTAGTTTTTTTCAGACTTCACAGTCAATGGAGTCATGTGATCCTCAGTGGCCTTCAAGGGTTCAGGCCTAAAAGGGGGATACTGTTATATTCCATGTTTTAAGTCAACTCCAGTATCTTCATACCACCTCCAGTCTGTCTCTCCTCTGTCCTTCTGTATCTACTCTATTCAGACTTGTATTTAGTGTTCCTCCCTGACTTTGTCCCTGTTACATTCTCCTATGTCACTTATACCTTATATTCCATTTCTTGCTTAATTAGAACTCTGATATTAGTGCTTGCTTAGGAGCACAGCTCCGAGGCTGCACTCCAGCATAGTCTTATCTCTGACCCCTCCAGTACATACTATAACCCAACTTTGGACTTAGTCATCTGAGTCCCTCCATATATAAACTCTGTAGTTACAACTTGTACACTTCAGTTTGAATATCAACATAACCTGACACTCTCCCCACTCATTCTCTAAGTTGTTGACCAACTTCTCCTATTATCCCTTCTAACCTCTGACCTTCAACCCTCCATAAATTCAGGACAACCAGATCCTGTGCAAGAGCGCATCACATAAGGTGAAGCCAAGTCCTGTCTAAACCCCTTAACTCTGGACCTTTGGAGTTCCTCTCAGAGCAGCATCTATCCAAAGTTTAACACAGTACCACATAGTGAGTAAATAAAGAAGAGGGGGCAGAGTAGAGGGATTGGCTTTATCTTCAGAGTAGTGCCTCAACCTTAGGCACTCAGTTAAGAGCAGGCAAGTAAATAGCTAGACCCCTTTACTTGCATATATCTTAATATTACTAGGCCACCATTACTGGCAGGGTAGGTAAGGTGATGAACAAATGGATTAGGCTAGGAGACTCAGCCTCTTGCACAACCCCTTTATATACATTATAGAAATGCACACAAACCAAGCTGTGGCAGAGTCTAGAATATAGCAACATTAAAGCTATTGATAGATAAGATAAAGGTAATAGTCCATAATGAAATGGTTAGGCATTTATAAAAGAAGATCAGAAGCAGATATGAATGCAATGCTTACTCTACAATGGAAGATCATCACAAGATGTGAATAATCAAAAGAAGGATCATGGCAGAGATCCCATCAAGGGTTCTGCAGGGTCATGATCTAGATTAGATGATCTAGATGAGATATTATACTGATTGAAAAAAGCAGAGATGAAAGGAACAGAAGATGCATTGCAGGCATACACTATCCATAAGGTGTGGGCAGATCTATAGATGATTAGTATGATATCGTGATAGTCATGAAAGGGTGAAAAGAGTGAAGATGTGATAACATGACGAGGTAAAGACATAAAGGTGTGAAGGACCAGAGAGTGGTCACATGATTAGGGAAAGTCATGTGACCCAGAGATCATATGATTGTAAAAGGTCATAAGTCATAACATGAGTGCCTAACCACATAAAGGCAACAAGTGTTATATTGGGTTCATAACACAACCCCCCTCTCCCTTGCCCACTTTCACTTAGATAGAAACCCACCACATCAAGCAAGGGGGTGTCTATATCATCTCCTGATACTGCTCAGATTGAGGGGGCAACATGAACTACTACCATTAGCAATCTGACTACTATCAAACCAAGACTAACAGTATCAACACCAAACCATGGTCTACCACTTCAACAAACTCCAAAATGAGTCTAAACTACCAAATTGAATGACTCCACTTGGGAGAACCTCAGAGAACCATGGCAAATGCACCAACAACAGAGTGAGTCTGACAAACTTCAGAATGAGTTTAAACTATCAACACTACTATGCCCACTGTCCAACCATTGCAAACATGTCCAAAATGATGATGTACACTGAGGAGAACATTAAAGATTAATCCCAAGCCTTCTTGCTCCCTAGAAGCCATCTGCAACAATGCAAAACTACTACAAGTTTTTGATCCCATCCAATAACACTACTAAAGCAAACCATAACATGGATCAATGGCTCAAGAACCCTTAGAAATCCACAGTGATCTCCAGATCATCCATGTAACTTCAAAATGAGCCTAAACTATCTAGCCCCAGAATGTCTGAAAAGATGCTAAACTAACACCCTTGAAGAAGACCACTTGAATTGAGGGGGTGATATGAGAGAGAAACAATCCAACCATCACACACAACCAATGTTAAAACTCTCTAAACATCTCATTTGAGGGGATGTGAACTGGAACAGCAACAAACAGTGATATTCAAGTCACTGTGACCACTGCCCAACCAATCACTGACAGAGTCAATACTGAATCATAGTCTACCACTCAAGCAACTCTATAATGAGTCTAAACTATCTAGTTCATGAGTCTTACCTTCACCATCACAATACATTAAGCAAACCATGGCTCAATTATAGTGTAATGTTTAAAAAGACACTAAACTAATCCTAACAGATGAGATGTCTGAAATGACATTAAACTAGTCATGGATCTTTCTTCAGGAAGATGTTGTGCACAATGTTAAATGACCTTCAGCAATTGAGACTAAGAGTCCAGAATCCCACTGTGCCCAACAATGAACAGAGGCATGTCATCAGCATTATCATTAAGAATGCCATTGAGGACTCTCCTCACTGCAGGATCACTCTTATCAGCATATACAAAGTGAGATTTGCTTATGGCCAAACTCAAGCACAACCCACAATACTTGCAGGCATTCACCTCACACATGGCCCATGCCTCAACAGAGCACTAGCCATCCTTTGCACAGACAGCCAAGACCAAACTCAAGAACAAGCTATATCAACAGAAGGCCTATATTGATTGTGAGTGCACTGAAAACAGAACTTTTGGAACTACACAGTACCCACTGCTGAAGCACTCATGGATGGAACTTGACAAACCACTCACCCCATTATCAGTTTGAGGGGATGTGTTAAAGATTAGCCCATCAATTAGGATCTCAGTAGTACAACTTTCATACATTAGCTACATTTCCTTATTTGGATGAACATCAACCACTCATTGCATCACCAAATGCTTTTTCCCTCCAGTCTTGTACTCTTGACTGGAGATAAGCTATATCTTACATTGTCTACACATTTATTACTTACTCTATCTAGTTTTCATTCCTTTACCTCTAGGTAGATATTCTCTTAGTCTAGTACTCTCAACTGAAGTAATCATTCTTTTACCTCTAGTGTCATTGGCACACCAATCTCCAATAGAAAGAGCATCAGGTTATGTTGATATTCAAATTGAAGTGTACAAGTTGTATCTACAGAGTTTATATATGAAAGAACTCAGATAACTAAGTCCAGAGTTGAATGATACTATATACTGAAGGGGTCAGAGATAAGACTATGCCAGAGCATAGCCTCAGAGCTATGCTTCTAAGCAAGCATCAGTATCAGAGTTCTAACTAAGTAAGGAATGAAACATAAGATACAAGTAATGTATAAGAATATAACAGAAATAGAGTCAAAGCAAATTGCTAAGTACAAGTTTGAGCAGAGTAGGTATAGAAGGACAGAGAAGAAAATGAATCAGAGGTATAATGAAGGTGATATGGAGGTACTGGAGTTGACTTGAAATATAGAATATAACAGTACAGTCTAAATGCTCTATTATCAGTTTCAACACCCACTAATGGCTAGAGAGAATTAATATATTACTTATGATAGGCAATTGAATTTTTTCTAGCTGGAAACTGACTAAGAGTTTGATCAAAGAGATCAAAAACATTTGAATGAGTGTGAGGATGTCATTCATCAGCTAGTGGTGGATTTTAAGTGGTTGCATTTCTATCTACACTTTAGTTAACACTATAAGACATTTTATCTTGTTTTCAATCTCTAATGGATCAGCTGGTTATAAAGCCAAGCATAATAGTATTGTTATATCCATCCATTCAACCCCTATTGCCCCTTCTCTGACCATCTCTGACCACCTTCATTACCCCTCATTACTTCTATTCTTTAGAGCTTCTACCCTGGAGTTAGTTTCCCCACTTGCATCAGTCCTCAAACATATTGGACTTACTATTTATATCCTTTGTATGTCTCTGTCACTGTCCTTCCTTCATTCTATCATTCCTTGATACCTCCATATATTCTTGACATTACCATATGATCACTTGACATTTTCACATACTACATTGTTTCATCTTGTACCTTGTATCTTACTTCACTCATACTTGAGAGATGCACCTTCTGTATGTTTTCTTAGTATGAATATCAACTAAGTCACTTCTTCTGTCCTCATTTGATCCCCCCTTAACTCTTACACCTCCTATTCCACCTTTGTTTCAGACCTCCACTTCTACATCCTCATTAAATCCCTCCATGCCTTGCTCTCCATTGGAACCTTTGTCCACCCCTACTACTAACTTCCCTCAGACCTTCAGTCAGACTTTGACATGGAAGACACAGACTTGACAGTATATTCATACTCACACTTGTATAGGACCTATTTCTTCAATCATGACTTTATGAATATTTACCTATTAGTATGAAAATGCTCTGCATAGTGTCTTTGGTAGCACTCATACTATTCCTGGCAAGTTTATCAGCCTGTCTGCCAGGCCTGGTAACTCCATCTTGGAATACCTTACTAATCAAAGCTTGTTGTCTCCCTTGACACCACTTCCTAAAAACTCAGAGTCTTCTCTAGGACCCCACTTTAGAGAACTTTGGGGTGATGAAGATGATGCAGGACCTGGTGGGCTTAGTGGGCCTCCACCTCCTGAATCAGGAGATGACAGCAGAAATGGTGACAACTCCTTCTTAAATTCCTCTGACTCTGGAAATGATGAAGATTCTTGAGATCAATATTATGAGGACATCTCCAAAGCTGCTAATAATGTTCTCTTGGCTTATGAACCTTTTTCTCAACTTGCTGATTCCATTCATAAGCTAACTAAACAGACATTGTGTAAGAAGAGCTCCAATCCTCCAAAAACCAAAGTTCATGAATCTGATCTGTTTGATGGGACAGATTCAAAGAAACTTCATTCATTCATGGTACAGTGTGAACTGAACTTTCAAGCAAATCCAAAGTCCTACAAGAAGGACTGGTCTAAGGTGACATTCATACAGTCATACCTCAAGAGCATTGCCCTGGAGTATTTCAAGCCAGACTTGCTTGAAGATGAATCTTCACAGTCTCATCCCCTATGAATAACCAACTGGAAAACCTTCCTCTTTGAATTACAGTCTAACTTTGGACCTCATGATCTGATTGCTGACACAGAAGCTCAACTCAAGTGACTGCAAATGTGAAATTCACAACATATTTCTAGGTATATTGTCAAATGGAACTGACTTGTGACCCAAGTCTGTAAGTGGGGCCCTGGTGCTCTCTGCTGGAGCTTTTACAATGGGCTTTCAGACCACATTAAGGATAAGCTGTTGTGGCAGGGTAAGCTGGACAACATACATAACCTCTGAGCACTTGCTTAGCAGATCGACCATTGCTATTGAAAGCACAAGAAAGAGCTCAATCACACAGCCAAGGCCTCTGATTCCAACTTTGGTCACCAACACTCCTCAAAAATATCATTAAATACTCTGAACTCTGCCTCATTGAAGCTCAAGGACAACAAGTCCAAAGGTAACTTCACCTTTGTTGGGAGTTCTCTGAACTCCACCACTACTAAAAACAAGGACAATAAGAGTAGTAGTACTGACCCTCCCATTTTGTTGAAGCTTGACAGAGATGGCAAACTTCTCCCAGAGAAGCATCAGTGCTGGCTAAAGAACAATCTATGTCTTTTCTGCAGATAGTCCAGGCACTCTACCAAAGAGTATCCAAAGTCTACCTCTAAAGCTGCAAAGGCTTAGGCCACTACCATGACCTTCACCAGCTCTGCCTTTTCTGAGGCAAAAAAATAGGATATAACTCCTTTGACTCCACATGGGCTGGAAGTCATGTTAAACCTGACCATGCTCTAATGGAGTTACATCTCAATGCATCTGCTCTTTGCAATTCAAACTCTCTTCATCCTCTTATTTCCATTCCTTATTTCTTCTTGACTTTAGTACCTACTCTCATAGACTCTGGTTCAACTCATTGTTTTATTGATTTCTTCTTCATTGAAAGGCATGGCATACCTACTACTTTCATTCCTTCGATTTCACTCTGCCTCTTTGATGGATCCTCCATTTCTGTTATTTCCTCCACTGTAGACCTTTTCTTTTTCCTACCCTCAGGTGATTCTACCTCCATGACATTTTATATCATCTCCTTGGATTCCTCATATTTGCTGGTTTTAGGACATAGCTGGCTCACCTGCTATAATTTGTTGGTTGACTGGGTTATGAGCAGCATTTCATTTACAGCTTCTATAGAAGGAATGCCAAGTCTGACATCATTCTTTACTCCTCCAGGACCTCTGCCCCAGGAGTACCCTTTAAAATCACCATTGGCATCTGGATTTACTTGCCCACCCATCTCCTTTATCAACATGGTGGCATTTACTTGCATATACAAGATGGAATGCTTAGTTCAATTTGCTATCCACCTCCAGTCTTTAGATCAGATCAAGGCTCATGCCACCTCTATCTTTGATGATCCAGAAGTAGTGGACCTCTCCAGAGTTTCTCTGAAGTACCATGAATTTGCAGACATTTTTAGTAAGAAACAAGCTGACATTCTAGCTCCTTATTGTCCTTTTGACCTTAAAATTAACCTAAAGGAGGGCACCAAACCTCCTATAGGAAAGTTATACTCACTCTCCCCAACAGAAACTCAGGCCCTACAAGAATTCATCAATAAGCACCTCAATATTGGGTTTATTTGAGCCTCCAGCTCTCCCTATGCTGCTCTGATGATTTTCATTAAGAAGAAGGACAGATCCCTCCATCTCTGCATTGACTTTCAAGGCCTTAATGCCATCACCAAGAAAGATTATTATTCTCTTCCATGCACTACTGACCTTCTAGATGCCCCAAGCAAAGTGAAAGTCTATGCAAAGCTTGATCTCCAGCATGTATACCACTTGGTCTGCATTGCTGCAGGGAATGAGTGGAAGACTACATTTCAGACTCACTATGGGTTATTTGAATGGTTGGTTATGCTGTTCAGTCTTATTAATGCTTCT
>JBBPJS010001577.1:0-10367 GCA_038088835.1 Singerocomus rubriflavus
TATTTCCTACACTTTATTTTTGCTTTATTTCATTCTAATAGATGAAGCTGCCTAATCTTTTACTTATGGACTATACCTTTTATCCTATGATCCCATAGCATTAATCTCACATACTCTAGAACTTTAGTTACAGTTTGGTCTGTGCATACTCTTGTAACATATAAATAGTGGGATTATAAGTACAGGCTGTTCCTTAACCTAATCTACTTGTTACTTCTGCTTCTATCTTGCCTACTCAGGTGGCTTAGTGATGAGTGCAAGTAAAGGATAGTTATTTGCCTATTAAACCTTCATTGATTCCCTAGAAGTAAGATCATCTGAAGATAAAGCCACACCTTTCATTCTTCCCTTCATTGTACTATCATATCAGAATCTAGCAACATCATACTGCTAACATCTGGCCAGCTAGCAAGCTTATTCCTCATCAATATACAAAACCCAATACTGAAAAGAACAGAAGATATTCTTTGAAAGCATCAAATCCTTATCATATCAAAGCTCATATGACAAGGACATTATTATACTGTTCTCTGTTACATTTTTCCTTTACTTCTGTATCATTATTAGCCCACACAACATCTATCTATGTTGGCACTAGTTTTTTGGATATTAGATACTAACTCATCCTTTCTCATTCACACTATAGACTATACTTCTTAATTTTGCTTTTCTTGTTTGTGCACAGCATAGATCATCCTTTATCAGCATCCCTCTTTTATTGTCTCTACATTAGCACTTTATGCCATAGGCTATCATGTTCTTGGATATACTTACACCTACCCTCGATTATGATTTGTATGCTTCTCACATGACTATATATATCTGGCAAATATGATACTATACCTTAGTTTTCATCTTTCTTATACTCACTATATACTATATCTTGAAGCAATCATATTGCTTAACACCTCTTATTCATTTATTCATTTATTCACTTATTCTGCAAGTATTTAGTTATTGCCTAAGTAGCTTACCTCCTTGGTGTTAAGACTGCTACATGTTTTAGCTGTCTTATCATAAACCCTAAACCCTACAAGCCTCATCTTTAGCATCTCAAAGGCTACATGTTGTCTTATCCAAGGTAATACATAACAAAAGACAAAAGCTATATCAATCATATCTAGTATCAGCTAGTATGCTCCCTTTCTCACAATGTCACAACCTCTGCACCCCATAGTCAACCCCTGGTGGTCTCCATGCACTAGTTGCATCCTTGCACAACAATCCTCTTTTGAAGAAAAAGGATCTCTCTCCAACTCAGAGTCTAATTAGAACATTATCCCATTGAACCCAGCTGCTAATCAGCTTGCCACCCAATTGAGCCATGCTTTATTGGCCCAGATGTCAATACCAAGAGTATTCACATCCCCATCACCCCCTATACTATTTTAAACTCTCCCATTTTCCCTTACTATCACCTCTTCCACCATAACAACCATGTTTATGTCTAAACCTATCAAACTCTAATTGGGTACCTCTAATCACTTTGACAGTGACTACAAGAAAGCCATCTCATGGCTAAATACCATCATGTTCTACCTTGTTGTAAACAAGGAAGTTTACAATATCTTAGTCAAGAAGATTGCATTCACTCTCTTCTTCATAACAAAAGGGTCTGCTACCACTTGGGCTGAAAACTTCAGAATTAAGGCATTCAATGCCACCATAGAAACCATTGATATAGGAATCTACATCAATTTCCTGAAGATATTCAGGGAAACATATCAGAACCAACAAGTTATTACCAATGCAATCACCTGACTTGCAACCATGCATATGACTTTCAATAAGAAAAAAGAGTATGAACCATTTATTCAAGAATACAATACCTATTTCACAACCAAGAAATCTGAGGTCAAAATAATTAAGAACCATGTCCTTATAAGTTACTACTCCACAGCCATCCCCATTTTAATTATAAGAAAAATATATGGAATGGAGAAAGTTCCCACCATGGTCAAAGAATGAATGATGTGCACTGCTGCCTTTATTTCATAGAACAAATGGGCAAACCACATTGCTCAACAATTCACAAACCTCTACCACCTTCACATTTTCTATCCAACTCACTTTACACTGGCCAAAGATCTCAATGCAATAAACATAGATATAGTAAAGATAGGAAAGCTAACATCAGAAGAATGCAAGAGATGTCAAGATCTCCAATTTTGTTTCCATTGCCAGCAACCCAGCCATGTAAGTAATCAATGCCCCAAATACAAAAATGCTTTCTCCCCTCTATAAATAAAAAAGACTCGCATTATTACTTTCAACATTTCAAAATTAAAAGAAGTAAGCAACAGTGAAGATGAAAATGAGGGGACAGCCACCATAAGTAGGGTATAGGGTTTTTAAAACAGGAACAGCCTATGATACAAGTCTTTCTCCAACATATATATATTAAAATAAAGAAGTTCAATAAAAACTTTTTCTCCATTTGAATTGAATTTTTAGTATCCCCATTCTGAAGTGTCCATTTTAAGGCTCTGATAGATAGTAAAGCCAAGATCAACTGTATCAATTGGCATTACACCAAAAGAAATCATCTTCCTCTTATCAAACTAGAAAAGCCCATTTGGATAAATAACATTGACTCTTCCCCAAATAAACAAGGGTTAACCAAATTTAGAACTACAATCTATGTCAAAACTGGAGACATTCTCCAAAAGACCCACTTTATCACCATATATTATGACAGCAACAATATGATCCTCAAAGCATCTTAGCTTTACAATATAAACTCCAAAATCAATTAAAGAATCAAAGTCATCAAAATTCCTCTTGCCACTGACCAATCCACCAACTACTACTAACAATCCACCAAACTACCACTTTGTCCCCCTTCTAAACACATAAACATGACAAAAAAACAAACCTCTTATTTTTTCAACTATCTTTAATACTAATCATTGGAGAACCAAGTAATCCACAACATACAAAAGAAACAAACCATCAGCTGTATTACCAAAATTGGCCAAAGGTTTATACAAGCTACAACATTAACTAACTTAGCAATCAAAGCTTTCCAATACAAATAGAAAGTTGTACTTCCAGAAGCATATAAAGAATATGAAGAAGTATTTTTGGAACCCATCAATAGTCATCTTCCTCCATCCAAACATTATGACCATAAAATCCACTTTTATGACAATTTCAAACCTCATATTGGCAAAATCTACTCTCTCAACTTAAAAGAACACATAGCTACAGAGAAATTCATAAAAGAAAATCTTAAATCTAAAAAGATTCAACTCTTAAAATCTTCCCAAGTCTTTTCATTCTTTTTCATTAAAAAAAAAGATAGTAAATTGTGCTCCTGCCAAGATTACAGATATGTTAACAAACATATGGTCTGGGATGTATATCTTCTACCCCTTATTTCAGACCTAATGGACAAGCTCAAAGATGCATAAGTGTTCATCAAGTTTGATATATAATGAGGATACAACAATGTCTGGATTAAAAAAGATTATTAATGGAAAGTGGCCTTTATTACCCATAAAAGGCTATATGAATTAACAGTCATGTTTTTTGAACTTTCAAATTTCTCTGCAATCTTCCAGTATTTTATAAATGACTTTTTTATTGATCTCATTACAGAAAAGTGGCTGGTAATCTATATGGATGACTTATTAATTTTCTTTCCAGATCAGAATATTCATAATGAATGAACTTGCAAAGTCCTAAAACAGATAAGGTTTTTTGACCTCCATCTTAAACTGGAAAAATGCAACTTCAACAAACAAGAAGTGAATTACCTCAGTATGATAGTAAAATCAGAGACTATTGTCATAAACCCAGTGAAACTCAATGGAATAACCAAATAACCTACTTTCAATTGTGTTAGAGATGTAAAATTATTTCTAGGATTCACTAACTTCTATAGAAAGTTTATCTTCAACTATTCCAGCCTGGCACAATTTCTTATTGACCTTATAAAGAAATCACAGAAATAGAAATGGATCCCAATCTGCAACCTCATCTTCACCATCATGAAAAACCTCTTCCTTGCCAAATTCATACTCACTTTCTCTAACATAATAAAATCATTTATAATCTCTACTGACACATCTCTCCTTGCTTTCAAAAGAGTGCTCTTCCAAATTGGCTCTGATGGCCAATTTCACCCATGTTTCTATATCTCCTAGTCATTTTCTCTAGCCAAATAAAATTATGACATTTATGACTGCAAACTTTTTGCCATCATCTACACTCTAAAAACATGGCAACACTATCTATAGGGTATGGAATATCCAGTTACTATCCTAACTGACCATAAGAATTTCACCTACTTCCAGAAAGCCTAGAAGTTAAATTGTCATCAAGCAAGATGGTTACTTGACCTTGCTGACTATAATACCAAGCTACACAATATATCCAAAATCCAACTGGCCACCTTTAACACCCTCTCCCAATGGACAGATCATGACAATAACCTTAATGACAACACCCATGTTATCATGCTCCCCTTTTTTTTATTTATAAACCTTATTGATATCAATTTCTTTTCTTATATCCAATACCATATCTTATTTGACTTCTTTGCTCAAGATATTCTACATCAACTAAACTCTCCCACCTTTGCTTCCCTTCACTTCTATTCCTATTCTTTCCATTTGCAGAATGGACTCCTCATATACCACAACTGTCTTTTCATACCCCCTAATATCTGCCCCACTGTTTTCACCTAGTTTCATGACCATGAGTTTGCTGGCCACCCAGGCTATCAGAAAACCCTATCCCTCATCTCCTCCCACTACTGGTGGCCCAGTCTAGTCATTATTGTCTGGTGTTATATATGCCACTATGTCCCTTGCCAAGCAAACAAAGTGAACATCCACCTAATGACCCACTTTTTGTGCCCCATCCCCTCCTCTGCCTATTGCCCCTTTCAACAGATTAGCTGTGACTTGATTACTAACCTCCCCTCTTTCAATGGGTTTGATGCTCTTATGATTATGGTTGATCATGGGCTTACAAAGGAGGTGATTCTATATCCCACCATGAAATCTGCTACCACAACCAACATCATCCAACTCTTCTTTGAGTTCATATACTGACAGTTTGGACTATATGATAAAATTATCTCCAATAGAGGATCATAGTTCATATTCAATTTTGCCAAAGCACTTAAAAAACTTCTAAAATATGAACTTACACTCTCAACCACTTACCACCTTCAAACTGATGGACAAACTGAATGAGTCAATCAAAAGATAAAAACATACCTTCATATCTATTGCAGAAATCATTCTACCAGTTGGACTGAACTAATTACATATGTGAAATTTGCTTATAACCACTGACCCTACTCTATCACTGGAAAATCCCCCTTCTTTCTGCTTATGGAATTCAAATCCAAACCACTTTTAGATATTTCACTTTCCTCTAACAACTCATTTGCAGATGCCTGCATCAAACAACTAATCGAAGCTAGAAATAAAGCAATAGCTATCCATGACCTTGCAAAAATAAAAATACAAAACCAGAAAACCATATAATATAAACTCTTTCTGAAAGGAGAAAAAGTATGGCTAGAGGCCACTAACCTTAAATAACAAGTCATCAACCTCAAATTTGCATCAAAATGCAAAGGATCTTTCATCATCACTAAAGTGATTTCCCTGGTTGCCTTTAAAATTCATCTACCAAAAACATGAAAGATACATTCTGTTTTCCATGCCTCACTTTTATTCCCATTTAGATTTAATGGAACTCTATCTACACTCTCTGTCTCTGAATTAATAGACAGGAAAGAAGATAAAATTGAAAAATTATACAACATTATGAAACTCCATTCTTCTGCTCCTTTCTGATCTGATGGAAGGAATATATGTTAAACTCATATTGGATGCTACTCTAAGGGGAACTCTGAAGGTCTGAAGTTAAGGGGTTCAGACAGGACTTGGCTTTACCTTATGTGATATACTTTTGCACAGAATCCAGTTGTTCCAAATTTACTAAGGGTCAGAGGTTGGAGGTTGGAGAGGTTATGTAGAAGAAGTCAGTCAACAACTTAGAGAATGAATGGGAAGAGCATCAGATTATATCAATATTCAAACTGAAGTATACAAGTTGTAACTACAGAGTTTATATATAAAGGAACTCAGATAACTAAGTCCAGAGTTGGATTACAGTATGTACCAAAGGGGTTGGAGGTAAGACTATGCTAGAGTGCAGCCTTGGAGCTGTGCTTTTAAGCAAGCACTGGTATTAAAGTTCTAACTAAGTGAGAAATGGAATGTAAGATATGAGTAACATAGAAAAATGTAATAGAGACAGAGTCAGGGAGGAACACTAAGTACAAGTCTGAACAGAGTAAATATAGGAGAATGGAGGAGAGACAGACTGAAGGTGATATGGAGGTACTGGAGTTGACTTAAAGTATAGGATATGACAATATTCCTCTTTTAGACCTGAACCCTTGAAGGCCACTAGGGATCATGTGACTCTGTTGACTGTGAAGTCTGAAAAATTAACTGGTGGAGTGGAGCATAACCTGCATAGTATAAAATCTGAGTGATCCATGGACAACTCCTTAGAAAATGACCATCATGTCTGACTTCACTGATATTAAATTGTGGGCTGACAAGCAATTAGTGAAGTGTGCTAATGATGACAATGCTTTATGGGAGGTGAGGGTGGTGGAATGAAGGCAATGAATGAAGGTGAGAAGGGAGAAGAAGGAGCAGAGAAAGATGAAGGAGGCTGCCAAAAGGTGGGTAGCAGAGGCTGAGGTAGCAGCCAGAAAAAAAATAAGTTCATCATGTTGTGAACAGGCAAAGCTGACAAAGAACAGGCAGAATAGATTGCTGTAGAGCAGAGTTTTAGTAAAGGAAAGGAGAAGTAGTATGTAGAGCTGGTGATGGAGTGCTGGAGGTATAAGGACTGGGGGCTGGAGTGCACTCTTAGTTCTGGCAAGGCCATGTTATACAAGAAGTGCTGATGTGTCAAGGCATGCTGCAAGTAACTTGGGGAGAAGAGAACAGAGGTGAAGAGAAAGAGAAAAATGCATAACAAAAAGGAAACAGAGGTATCTTAGAAGAAGATTTGATTGGAGGAGATGGGGAGTAAGTCAGAAATGAGAGAGTGCATGAAGTTGGTCACAAGAGCGATCAACAACCACCAGAACATGATGCAAAGTGTTGCAGATTCAAAGAAATATGCTACTCTGCCAACTAACTCAACTAATCCAGCAGACAATCAGAAACAAATGATGAATTCTATGAGAGTAGATGTCCAGATAGAGGGAGTGCTAGAATAGCAGGAATGGGGGAATGGAATAAGGAGAAGACTGAGTTGGGATGTCTTCAGATATGAGCTTCAGGACTACTTTTGCAGGTCCTTGATAACCATAGTACTCTTGTAACTAGGTTCTGGCTTTCTCCTAATATTAATATCCTATGATACTAGCATAATTGTAGTTGGCTCTTGGGATAAGAGTTCCAAGCCTTGGATAATCATGTAGCTATTGACCAGGTTGCTATCCTTGAGAATGAGGGCAGTATCACTATAGATATGTGGGTATGTTCTATAACCCCAATGTATGTTTCAACAGAGATGTGGTATTATCTATGGCTTAAGTTATCTGTAAACAAATATTCTAATATGATAAGACCTACACAGCAATGATAGCCTCTCAAGGTTGCAGATATAACATTAGTAGTCAGAACGATGATAGACTACATTATATGATCTTTAATAGTTTCAGTGGTTCGATATCTTCTAAAAAATGTCTTTCATTCTTCTTGGTACTGGATTCTGTATGTTGATGGGAAATGAGCTTGCTAGCTGGCCAAACATTGGTGATATGGTGTTGCTAGATTGATACGATGATATGATGAGAAGAGGAGTAAAGGGTTAGCTTTATCTCCAAATATCTCACTTTTAGGGATCCAATGAAGAACTGGTAGGTGAATAACATCCTTTACTTGCACTCATCACTAGGCCACCCTGATAGGCAGGATAGGAGAGGAGATAACAAGTGGATTAGACTGGGGGAACAGCCTATACTCATAATCTCTTATATATGTTATAGGATAGTGCATGGACCATGCTGTACACTAGGGTCTAGGGTATATATGACTAATGCTATTGGCTATATCATATGAAAGGGTAGTGTCCATGAGATAAACATTAGACATTTCTTCTGAAGAATGAAACAAAGTGGAGATGAGATGCAGGAGGTAGAGTTGAGGGGATGATCAATCACAAGATGTGATGATTGGGGAGTGGAATTATGGCAGAGATCCATCTAGAATTTTGTAGGGTTCATGATTGAGATGCAATCTCAATGAGTAATCATATTGATTGGAGGGTAAGGGCAGAGATGAGAAAGAAATCAAGATCAGAATGGAAGATTGATCAGTAAGGTCATAACAATGTGAAGGAAGAGAAATGTGATGATGTAATAACATGACAAAGTAAAGAGGTGAAGGTGTAAAGGGATGAAGAAGTCACATGATTAGAGATTAGTTATAAGGAAGTACTCATGCAACACAAGCATGCAGTCATAGTACTAAGTATCATACACAATTCATAACATAAAGCTGGCTGAATCTGCTGATTCTAGTAGTAGGCTAGCTAGTGGACCTCAAAATCACAAAGGTCTACTCAAACAACAAGAATAAGAAGGGATTGAAGAATGAGGAGTCAGATAAGAACAGAGATGTGTCAGACATATCAAAGAACATGTTTAGAGGTATTAGGGATGTAGAAATATCTTAGTAGTTTCCTCAAAGTAATTTTTTCTTGTTTATCTCAAGTGTGATGGGGTCTGAGCTTCTTTGGATATTAGAGGTGGAGGTCTGAGATGAGCTTCAATGTGTGATCTAACTTCATTGCAAGTAGCCATGAAGTTTTCTCATCAGTTCCTTCATACCCAGACCAGTGGACCAGATACAGAAGTTTGCAGTTTTTTCTTTAGCAGTCTACTTTTGAGTCTAAGATTTCAGAGATCTCATATTCTAGTTCACCATTGACTTCAACTGGAGGTGAAGGTGGTTGTGTGCAGTTAGGAATGGTGTTCAGAGTTGCAGGTTCTAATTGGAAGACATGGAATACCAGATGTATGAACTTCATGTTCTTCAGAAGACAAAGAGTGAAAGAGAGTGTATCTGCCTGCACAATAATATCAAAAAGCCTGAGGTTCTTTTTGGAGAGTTTTTTGAAGGGATGCATGGTGTTGAAGTACTTTGCTTTGATGAAAATCTGATCACCAATTTTGAAGTCTAGTGCTGAAGTTTATTTGGTGTTCATAGGATCTTGATAACATTGCTGGACTAGGGCTATCTCTTCATGGAGGAAGGTATGGAGGGAGTTGAGGTCAACAAAGTAGTCTCAGGCTCTGGTAGAGATGAGGTCTTATTTAGGATGGACAGTGATGTTAGAGTGGTAGTCTTTATTAGTGAAAAATGGTGACATGTCAGTGGTAGTGTTTGGAGCATTATTGTATGTGAACTCCACAAGGGGTAGGAGTTTGGACCAGTTGTCTTGCTGGTAATTACAATAGATTCAGAGATACTGCTTCAGTATCTAATTCATTCGTTTTGTTTGATCATTACTCTCTAAATGGTAACTGAAAATAAAATGGAGGCAGATGTTAAAAGCCTTGCCTAGAGAGCAGAAGAAGTGGGAGATAAACTCTGAGCCTTGATCAGAGATGATGTGGAAGGGAACTCCATGCTTTAAAAAGATATGGAGAAGGAAGAGTTTTGCTAATTCTAGAGAGGTTATTTTGTCATCAGTGGGGATAAAGATGTATTGTTTGGACATTCTGTCCACAACAATGAGGATGGTGGTGTGACTGGAGGATGAAGGGAGTTGCTTGAGAAAGTTCATGGAGATTGAGTTCCATGGCTTCTTAAGAATTGGGAGTTATTTGAGTAGCCCATAGGGCTTATGTTTTGGGACCTTGGCATGAGCACAGGCTATATAGGACACAATGTACTTTTTTATAAAGGTCTGAATACCCAGCCAGGTGTATTCATGGTGAATTAGCTTTAATATGCAGTTTTGTTCAAAATAACCAGAAAGTGGGTGGTTATGCTTGTATTGGAAAACTCAAAGGCAGAAATCATTGGCATTGGGGATGTAAATGTGATCATCAAGGTGTAAGAAGCCTTTGAAGTTGATGAATCAATGAGAGTCAGAGGGTTTAGAAAAGAACATGTGTGTAGAGGAGATGAAATTGAAGAAAAGAGTGGAGAGAATATTATTATGAAGAGACTCAATGTCAAATAGTACACTGGCTCAGAGGACTAGAGCTGCTAAATATGATGCCCTGAGGAATGACACAAGTTGCTCTTGAATGAAGACAGGGCAGAAATTTTGGGGGTTAATCAAAGCACAGTCTCTATTCCCCTCTT
>JBBPJS010001579.1:0-10355 GCA_038088835.1 Singerocomus rubriflavus
ATGACCTATAGTGAGTCCAAAACATAATCTTCCACTCATCCTCCACAGCAATGCAGATCAAGTGGTATGCATGCTGAAGATCAAGCTTCATATAGACCTTTGCTCCACTTGAGGCATCTAAAAGGTCAGTAGTGTATGAAAGAGGATAACAATCTTTCTTGGTGATGGAGTTAAGGCCTCAAAAGTTGATGCAGAGATAGAGGGATCCATCCTTCTTCTTAACAAAAAGCATTGGAGCAGCATGGGGAAAGCTGGAAGCTCAAATGAACCCTATGTTAAGGTGCTTGTCAATTGTTATGAATTTGTGTATGAACTTGCACAAATCCTGCACCAAGACTGCATGCTTGCATGCATGAGTGCCATGACTTCTCTTTTCCTGATCACATGACCCCTCTGATCCTTCACATGTTCACACCATCACCTCATCACATCTTCACAATCTCATATTCTCTTCATTCACTGCTTCATGCCTTCACACCAATTACTCTTCCATTCCAATCACCTCACCTTCTTCATTTCTATCATTCCATTTGATTGGTATGATCACACATTGAGATTGCATCTTGATCATGACCCTGCAAGATCCTATATGGATCTCTGCCATGATTCCCTCCTTGATCATCACATCTTGTGATCAATCATCCCCTTACTCTACTCCCTGCATCTTCATCTCCACTTCTTCCATTCTATAATGAGATGCCTAACATTCTCCTCATGGACACTACCCTTTTATATAGTATAGCCTATAGCATTAATACCATATACCCTAGACCCATGACACAGCTTGGTCTGTGCTTGTTCCTGTATCATATATAAGGGGTTATGAGTTGGCTGTTATCCCCCAGCCTAATCCACTTGTTACCTCTCCTACCCTGCCCTTTGTGGTGGCCTAGTGAAGTTAAGACTAAGTAAAGGACAGCTATTTACCTACTGGTCCTTTATTGAATCTCTAGAAGTGAGGCACATCTGGAGATAAAGCTAAACCTCCCTCCTTTTCTCTATCGTATCATCAAACCATCCTCACACCACTAAACTGCCAATGTCAGGCCAGTAAGCCAACTCATACCATATCCAGAACAGAACCCAGTATCAGAAAGTATGGAACACATTCATTGAAAGTACTAGACCATTATTGTATCAAACCCTACATGACAAGGACAACATCATACCATCCTTGATGATATACCTGTGGATCATAATAGGCTATGTTGCCAATTGGTCCTTATTATATTAATGTCTCTCATATCAGATAAGTTAAGCCACTAGTGACATTGTTGGCCTAGCTGGAACATCATTGGGGTTATTGGACATACTCATGATCTACAGTGACACTGCCTTCATTCTCAAGGATAGCAACCTGGTCAACAGCTATGTGATTACTCAAGGCTTGGAACCCTCACTCCAAGAGCCAACCACAATTACACTACATACATTAGGTTGTAGTGTTAGGAGGAAGACAGAACCTAGTTGCAAGAGTACTACAGTTATCAAGGACTTGCAAGAGTAGTCCTAGTGTTCATATCTAAAGCTGATTCTATCTCAGTCCTCTCCTTTATCCATTCCCCCATTCTGCTATCCAGCACTTCTTACATCCAGATGTTATCTCTAGGACTTACTGTTATAACTGGTTGTCTGCCAGGTTGGTTAGTTAGGTTGGCAGTGTAGCATAACTCTTTGGTTCCACAACATCAATGAATTTATAGAGGGCCTGGGTTTCTATGAGGGAGAGAGAGTATAACTTCCTATAGGAGGTTTAGTGCCCTCCTCCAGATTGATCTTGAGGTCAAATGGACAGTGAGAGGGAAGAGTGTCTGCCCTCTTCTTGCTAAAGACATTTGCAAAGTTGTGGTACTCTGAAAGAACTCCAGAGAGGTCCACTTCCTTAGGAGCATTGGAGATGGAGGCAGAGTGAGCTTCAACATAATTGAGGGTCTGGAGGTGAATGGTAAATTGGACTAAGCTGTCCATTCTGCATGCATGTACAAATGCAGTGGCATTAACAAAGGAGACTGGAGGGCAAGTAAGTTCAGGTGCTGATGGTGATTCTGAAGGGTACTTCTGGGGTGGAGGCCCTGAAGAAGCAGAGAATGACATTGGGCTTGGCATTCCTTCTGTAGGGGCTGTAAATGAGATGCTGCTTGTAACCTAGTCAATCAACAGATTGTAGCAGGTGAGCCAGCTGTGTCCTAAAACCAACAAACATAAGGAATTCAAGGAGGTGACAAAAAATGTCACAGAGGTAGAATTGCCTGAGGGCAAGAGAAAGGAAAGGTCTACAGCAGAGGAAATGACAGAAGCAGAGGACCCATTGAAGAGACAGAGTGATATAGAAGGAATGAAGTTTGTAGAAATGCCATGCTTTTCAACAAAGGAAGAATCAATGAAGCAATAAGTAGAGCCAGAGTCTATAAGTGTAGATATAAAGAACAAAGAAAGCTGAGGAATAGAAACAAGAGGATGAAGAGAGTTCAGATTGCAAAGAGCAGATGCATTGAAACATAACTCCATTAGAGCACAGTTGGATTCAACATGACTCCTAGTCTATGCAAAGTCAGAGGAGTCACACTCTATTTTTTTGCCTTAGAGGAGGTGGAGCTGAAGGAGGATGCTGCTGGGTTAGCAGTAGCAGCCCAATCCTTCACAGCTTTAGAGGTTGACTTAGGACAATCTTTGGCAGAATGCCCAGAGTTTCTGCAGAAAAGATATAAGTTGAATTTCAGCTGGCACTGATGCTCCTCAGGGAGGAGTTTGCCATCTTTGCCAAGCTTCAAAGAGATGGAAGGGTCAGTAGTGCTACCCTTATTGTCCTTGTTCCTAGTGATGGAGGAGTTTGAAGAACTCCCAGTGGAGATAGAGCTACCTTTGGACTTATCATCCTTAGGCTTTGGTGAAGAAGTGGAGTTGGAATTGGAGTTGTTGGTTAATGACTTGGAGTTGTTCTGCTGACTGGAGTTGGAACTGGAGGCCTTGTTAGTGTGGTTAATCTCTTCCTTACATTCCCAGTGTCAATGATCAATTTGCTAGGCAAGGGTTCAGAAATCATGAATGTTGTCAGGCTTACCCTGCCTTGATAGCTTATCCTTAATGCAGTCCAGAAGTTCATTATAGAAACTCCAGCACAGAGCACCAGAGCCCCACTTGCAGACTTGAATCACAAGGTGGTTCCACTTAACAATATATCTGGAAATTCATTGTGAGTCACACATCTGCAGTTACTCTAGTTGAGCTTCCACATCTGCAATAGGGTCATGAGAACTGAAGTTAGATTGTAATTTGAAGAGGAAAGTTTTCTAGTTTGTCATTCATAGAGAACAAGACTGCAGAGGTTCATTTTTAAGCAAGTCCAGCTCAAAGTACTCCAGAGCAATGCCCTTGAGATATGACTGCATGAATGTTATCTTAGACCAGTCCTTCTTAAAGGACTTTTGGTTTGCTTGGAAGTTCAGTTCTGTTACGAATTTGTGTACAAATATGTATGAATCCTACACCATGACTGCTTGCTTGCATGCATGAGTGCCATGACTTCTTTTTCCCTGATCACATGACCACATCATCCCTTCACATCAGTCACACCTTTCACCCTTCATATTGATCACAATCACAGAGTTATCTCTTCACTCTCTTCATGAACTCACACTGATCACTCTTCCATTTCTGATCACCTTCTGTTCTTCATCTTCATTGTTTCCTCCAATCAGTACAATCATATCATGACCCTGCAAAATCCTAGATGGATCTCTGCCACAATCCCATTCTTTGATTATCACATCTTGTGATCAATCATTCCCTATATCTTATACCCTGCATCTCATCTCTGCTTCATTCCATTCTTTAGAAGAGATGCCTAACCTTTTACTCATGAACTATATCCTTTATTCTAGATACCTATAGCATTAATCCCACATACCCTAGAACCCTAGTCACAGCTTGGTCTGTATACATTCCTATAATGTATAAGTAGTGAGGTTATGAGTACAGGCTGTTTCCCCCAGCCTAATCCACTTGTTACCTCCTCTTCTACCCTGCCTAGTAAGGTGGCCTAGTGATGAGTGCAAGTAAGGAATGTTATTCACCTACCAGTCCTTTACTGGATCCCTAGGAGTGAGATGTCTGGAGATAAAGCCAATTCCTACTCCTCCCCTCTTATTGTTCCATTGTATCCTCATACCACTGAACTGCCAATGCAAGGACTTACAAGCAAGCTTGTACCATGTCAAGTCAGAACCCAGATCTTGAAGTACAGAAGATATTCATTGGAAGACATCATAACAGAAACCTATCAAAGATCACATGATGTATCTCTTATTGTATCAGATACTGATGTTATATCTGTAATCCTGAGAGGCTACCATTGCCATGTGGATCTTATCATATTAACCATATTATGGACTACAGATATTTAAGCCATGAGTAGTACCACACTCTCATTGGAACATGCTTGAGGTTATTGTACATACCCTTGCATCTATGATGACACTGACTTCATTCTTAAGGATGGCAACCTGGAGAATAGCCATGCGATTACCCAAGGCTCAGAACCCTTGCCTCAAGAGCTGAACACAATTATGCCAGACTCATTAGATATCTAGTATTAGGAGAAAGACAAAGCATCATTGCAAGAGTAGTTCTGAAGTTCACATATAGGAAGTCCCCCTAATGCACAGCCCTTTCCTCTATCTGCATTCCCTCCTGCTGTTCTAGCACCATCTCTCATATCCAACATCTTATGGTTAAGCCCCATATCAAGATTTTTGGTTGTCTGCTGGGTTGGTTGGGTTGTTTGGCAGAGTAGCATAACTCTTTGGTTCCACAACAAGTTCACACTGTACCACAAACAAATGAAGTTTCTTTAAATCTGTCCCATTGAACAGGTCAGATTTGTGGTCTTTGATCTTTGGAGGATTGGAGCTCTTCTTATGCAATGCCTATTTAGTTAGCTCATGAATGAAATCAGCAAGTTGAGAAAAAGGTTCATAAGCCAAGGGAATGTTATTAGCAGCTTTGAAGGTGTTCTCCTAATGTCAATCCCAAGAATCTTCATCATCTTCAGGGTCAGAGGAACTTGAGGAGGAGTTGTCACCATCTCCACCATCATCTCCTGGTCTAGGGGGTGGAGGCTCATCAGGCCCACCAGATCCTGCATTATCTTTGTCACCCTGAAGTTCCCTGAAGTGGAGTCCTAGGGGGGACTCTGAATCTTTAGGAAGCAGTGTCAAGGGAGACAACAAGATTTGATTGGTAAGGTATTTCAAGATGGAGTCACCAGGCCTGGCAGACAGGCTGATGAACTTGCCAGGAATTGTACAAGTGCTGCCAAAAGCACTACACAGAGCACTTTCACATTGATAGGTGAATGTTTGTGAGGTCATGATTGAAGAGATAGGTTCTATACAAGTGGGAGTATAAATATACTGTCAAATCCAGATCCTTCTTGTCAAAGTCCAACCAGAGGTGTGGAGTTCTGAGGGGGAGCAAAGGGGTTAGTGACAGAGGTGGACTGAGAGTCCTAACAAAGAAACAGTATAGGGGGACTTAGTGAGGATGTCAGCACAGAACTTATGTGTTGCACCCTTGTATAGGCCTGTGTTCTCATATTTTGGAGAACATAGGAGTGAAGGTCCAAAGCAGAGGTGGAGTAGGAGGTGTAGGAGTTGAGGGGAGATTGAACAAGGGCAGAAGGAGTGACTTAGTTGATATTTGTATTAAGGAGACATACAGGGAGTGCAGCTCTTAAGTATGAGTGAAATAAGGTACAAGGTACAAGATGAAACAATGTAGCATGTGGAAATGTCAAGTGACCATATGGTAATGTTAAAGGAACATATGGAGACATCAAAGAGTGACAGAATGAATGATGATAGAATAACAATGACAAGACATAACATACACATCAATGATCAAAGACAAATAGGCCTGATGTGGTTTAGACTGGTCACAATGGAGGAATAAACTCTGGAGTAGGAACTCTAAGAGATAGAAGGTATAGGAGATGCAAGGCTTGACAGAGTTGGGCAGAGTTGGGTGGAGAAGGGGTGATAGGGGTCAGAGGGTGGATATGACATGCAGGCCAACACCTTGCTTGACTCCAAACCTTTTTTGAGGAAATATAACATCCTCCAAAAGGACCCACAATTCTCCACTGTGACAATCAAGCTGCAATCATTCTCTTCTGAGACCCACAGTTTCGAGCACAAATGAAACATATTCAGTGAAAGTACCACTTTATCTGGGATGACTTGATAGGAAAGAAAGAGGCAATTGTCTGCTATGTCCCAACTGGAGATATGTTGTGGATTCAAAGAGATACTGTTACATATTGCCTTGGGTGAGATGACACATAGCCCTTGAAGTCTGGGATGAAGGCTTGAAGGGTCAAGGGTTATGCTCAAAGGCAGCTAAAATATATAGTGGCCTTGATACAAAGAGGCAAGCTGCATTAATGCTGGGGTCAAGCACTTGCAGGATGAGTGGATAGGCAGGCAATGCTTATTGCTGCAGGTACAGTGTACTAGGAGGTACAAGGGAGACAAAAGCTACTGTACAGTATAGTAGGTACAGGTATATATAGCTGTGCAGGATGTGCATGGACCATGACTCAGGGCAGGTGTGGAAATGCCTGGAGAAGTGGTAGCCTATGGCATAAAGTATATACACAGAAGCAAAGAAAAAGGGGATGCTGATGAAGAATTGGCCATGCTGTGTGCAGAGATGAAAAGCAGAAGACAAAGCACAGTCTATAGTGTAAGCAAGAAGGATGAGTCAGCATCTGAAGTCCAATAAAGAGGAAAGGGGGATGTGTAAGCATAGTTGCATTGTAGGTCATGGTAGTAGTACAAGTGTAAGAGCAAAGTGTGGAGGAAAAGTGTAACATTACCCCTCAATTAAGGTTGTGAGTGTCCTCACAAGTCTTCTATGCCCAACTGTAGGATGCCAACTCATGCACAGGGGAGCTGGTCATGTTTCTGTATGCAACATCATCATAGATGTCATCCCTGTAGTCCATAATATCATTGCAAATGGCAGAGGTGTTGATGAATTGGGAAGGGGGAACATTGTATAGGGTAGATACACAAGGACAGGGATGAGAGTGACCATGTTGCCACTGAGTGCAATGAATAGGAGAACTGTGAATTGACAGGGGATTGAAGGAGTCATGAAAGAATAACAACAGGGACAGTGGTGATGAACAAGTGGTAGTGTGATTGACAGGAAGGATGGTGGCACATCATAGCATGCATTGTTCCTGTGAATGGCCTAAATGCCACAGCATACAGAAGGGGCATTGGTACACTAGGCAATTGACACAAATGTGGCCTAGACAGTGACACTGGAAGCATGCCTCATTGTATCAAGGGTGTGATGGAGAAAGGATCACTCATCCTTGGGCATCTGTTCAGTAGATTTTCAATTGTTCAATAATCATCATTTTGTTGAATGTCAGCAGTTTGGTGGATGCAGAGAGGGAGGTAGATGTAATGGGGTTTTTTATTCCTGCTGTGGCAAGGTTTCATAAATACTTGTTGAGGTTGTCTAGGAACTCTCTGAATTCCATCTGATACACCATCTTAAAAAGGGAGTTTTCCAGGAAGATGGCAATGGAGCTCATAACAGAGATAAGAAAGGCACATATGGCATTGGTGTTGTCATAGATATGGGTTGTACCCATGCACAGTTGTTGGAGAGCAAGAAATGTGGTATAGAGGAATTGGAGGGGGGATCCCATGTCTAGGTGGGCCTCAATGGGGACCAAGAGGTGGGTGTCTTGGGTGAAAGTGTTACAAATTGTGTATGATACTTAGTACAATGACTGCACACATGCATTGCACAAGTACTCAATCATGACTTTTCCTGATCACATGACCTCCCTCATTCCCTTCACATTGTCATGCCTTTACCCTTCACAATGATCACATTCACAGTCTTCACCTCTTCACCCCTTTCACAACTTCACACCAATCACTCTTCCATTCCAATCACCTCACCTTCTTCATCTCCATCCTTACCCTTCGATCGGTACAATCACTATTGAGATTGTATCTCAATCATGACCCTGCAAGATCCTAGATGGATCTCTGCCATGATCTCTCTCTGATCAGTCACATCTTGTGATTGATCATTCCTTTACCCTATTCTCTGCATCTTCATATCTGCTTCTTTCATTCTTCTATATGAGATGCCTAATGTTTCCCTCATGGACCTTTCCCTTCATTACCATATAGCCTATAGCATTAATCCCATATATCCTAGACCCTTGTCACAGCTTGATCTGTGCATGATCCTTGTACCTATAAGTAGTGGGGTTATGAGTTGGCTATTCCCCCAACCTAATCCACTTGTTTCCTTGCATCCTACTCTGCCTACCAAGGTGGTTTAGTGACAACAGTCAAGTAAAGGATGTTATTTGCCTAGCCCTCTTCATTGAGCCCTAGAAGTGAGACATCTGGAGATAAAGCCACTCCTCCCCTTCTCCCTTCATCATTCCATCATCAGTCTTTTACAGTACCAAATCACCAACTTAGGCCAGTGAGCCAACTTGTATCTCAGCTAGTTCAGATCTCAGAACCTTTGCAAGTATGGAATCCATTTGTTGTATCAAGAACCAAACCAAGAAACCATTAAAGAACATATGATGTAGTTCTCATCGTTCTGACTACTGATGTTATACTGGTGATCCTGAGAGGCTACCATTGCCATGCAGATCTTATCATATTAGTTATAGAACTTTACAGATATTTAAGCCACAAGTAGTATCACACTCTCATTGAAACATACATTGGGATATTTGTATAAACCCACGTATTTACAGTGGCACCACCCTCACTTTCAAGGATGACAACCTGGATAACAGTCATACAATTACCCAAGCATCAGAATCCTCACCCCAAGATGTGACCATGATTATGCTAGTACCATAGGGTATTAGTATTAGGAGGAAGACAGAACCCTAGTGCAATAGTCTAGTGGTTATATAGGACTTGCAAGAGTAGTCCTGGTGTTCATCTATGAAGACATCCTGACTTGGTCCTCTCCTCACTCTGTATCCCTCATTTCTGCTGTTCAGCACTCTCTCTCTCTGGATATTATCTCATATGAATTCATTGTTCATTCCCTGGTCATCTGCTGGGTTGGTTAGGTTTATGGTTGGGTAGACAAAACTCTTTGGTTCTGCAACAGAAAGCATGGACATGAAGGGCATAGTTGACATCATGGCAATCTGGTCACATTCTGTGGGCATACAGGAATAAGTCTACTGAATGAATTCCACTTCATGGAGAAGGATTAGAAGCATTATTAAAAAAAGAGTTTGTCTCCTCCTCATTAGAGAAGATGCAGATTGAAGATGCAAAGTTTGTTGGAGAAGAAATATATATTGGTGATGTATCAGCATTCTCTCCAAGTTGAGGTAGTTCTTGAAGTGGGTGGACAACCAGGGTTGTGACATTGGATTCAGTGAGGTAGCTGATGGTGTTGTTTTCAGGGGTGAGAAACATGAAGGTGCATTAGCAGGAGATGGAGTGGAATAATGATGGGGGAGAAAGAGGGAGAGGTGTTGAGTTTTAAATATGGGCTCATTTCTTATAGTTGCAGAGGAGGTATTGGGTGTGAAATAGATCCCATTCTGGGACCCAAAAGTCATCTTTAGAATTGTATCCCTTTCATTAAATTAGAAAGGAATAGGATAATGGGGTTCCATGGTGCTGTATGATCTTTTCAGTTTTGTACTTTTCTTCTCCATCTATCAACTCTGGCACTGGTGGAGTGGGGGTATTTCCATCAGTTCTATATGGGGAGAGAAGGGAAGCATGGAAGACTGAATGTATTTTTCAGGTCTTTGGGAGGCAGAGTTTAAATACTACTGGGGAAAATACATCTGTGACCACAAATAGTCCCTCATGCTTTTGTGTGAATTTGAGGTTGATGACCTGTCATTTTAGATTAGTGGCTTCCAGCCATACTTTGTCTCCTTTCTGAAATGGTTTATATTTATTGATTTTGTGGTTTTGCATTCACATTCTTGTGAGTTCATGGGTGGCATTGGCTTTTTTTCTGGCTTCAATTAGTTGTTTAATACAGGTATCTGCAGATGGATTATCAGAGGATAAGGCTATATCTGGAAGAGGGTGTGGTTTGAATCCCATCAGGAGGAAGAATGGGGATTTCCCAGTGATGGAATAGGGGTGGTGATTGTGAGTGAATTCCACTTGGGTAATGAATTCTGCCCAGCTGATGGGGTGGTTTCCATAGTAAATATGGAGGTATATTTCTACCTCTTGATTGACTTGTTTGATTTGTCTGTCAGTCTGTGGGTGATATGCTATGGATAAAGCAAGGTCATACTTAAGTAGTTTTCTGAG
>JBBPJS010001580.1:0-10353 GCA_038088835.1 Singerocomus rubriflavus
ATTTGGCTGGGGGACAACAGCCCTTGCACAACCCCTTATATATGGTACATGAAGGTGCACAGACCAAGCTGTGACCTGTGGTCTAGGGTATATGGTATTAAGGCTATTGAACAATAAAGTAAAGATAAGAGTTCATGATGCAAAGGTTAGGTATTCATCTAGGAAGAAATGGAAGAGCTAAGATGAATACAGTGCATACCATAGAATGGAAGATTGATCACAAGATATGAAGGATCTGGAATGGAGAGCATGGCAAAGATCATCAAGATTATGCAGGGTCATGATCTAGATAGTAATCTAGATGAGTGGTCATACCAATTGAAGGGAAAGGGCAGAAATGAGAAAGGCATGGAAGCCTTGAGGATGTGGAGAGATCTAAGATGATCAGTGTGAGTTCATGACAATCATGAAGGTGTGAAGAGAATGAAGATGTAATACACATGATGGGTGAAGGTGTGATGATGTGAAGGAATGAGGTAGTCATGTGATCAGGGAAAGGAAAGTCATGTGACCTGAAGGTCACATGATTATAAGGTGTCATGCCCAATGCTAACACAAAGTACACTGGGAGTATTCGTGCACACACTCAATGACATAAAGTATGAGTGGTGAATGTGATGTCATAACACTATCAAAGTCCAAGGATCAACAGCCCAGCATCTTGAATCACCTGTGATCATCCACAATAACACTAAACTAGGTAACCCTAGGATTCCCTCACCTACTGATAAGTCATAGAAATCGACAAGTATTCCATCTGAAATGACAGTAAACTAACCCTAGTGATGTCTGCAATGATATTAAACTACCACTTGTGTTCCATGTACCCCTGACTCATATCCTAGCTCACTTCTAGAATGGCATTGGCACCTGTGGGATTTGGTACCCCACTCACCCAACAATGAAGCATTGGCATGAGCAAAGATCTCACCTTTGTGATCCATCATTGGATCAATTCTTTCATGATCAACAATTAACCCCACTGATGTCATAGGAAAACCTCCCAAAATGAGGCTAAACTTGTTCACCACCTGTCTAAGATAACAGTAAACTATCCTGTCTAAAATGACAGTAAACTATCACAACCTCCCAAAATGAGGTTAAACTCATTCCCCTTGTCCTTCCTCCAAAGGAAACCTGCAACTCCCAGAAAGAGTATAAACTTAGCCACACCTAGTCACATGTTTAAACTTCAACTTCTAACCTCACCCCATAGGTACCCATTTGGTATAAAGTCTGAACCCTCTATCAAACTCTGCAATGAGTATAAATTAGGCAAACCTCATATTGACCTCACTAATGGTCAAACCCCAGTGTAACTCCATCATGAGTATAAACTGTTGATCCTCTGTTGAACTCTGTGACAAGTATAAACTAGGTAACCCCACATTGACCATACTAATGGTTGAATCCCAGTGTAACTCCATCACAAGTATAAACTGTCAATCCTCTACTGAACTCCATGATGAGTCTAAACTAAGAAACCTTCATTATACTCCAGCAAGAGTTTAAACTGCTATTCCCTTCATTCATCCTCAATCCTTGACTTCTCACCTATTCCTACCACTTTTCAGCTCTATGAAACCTTAGTCATTTGGTCCCCATCTTGTTATGTGGCTAAACTAACTCCTTTGGCATCCTAACCTGGTGCAACCCAGTGTCATGTGATTCTAACAGGTCACAACCCTTACTAAGGGGGTAACCCCCTCTTAGCACAGTTGTCTCATACTCTGGCATGAGTATAAACCATCACCTCATGGCATTCCTAATATGAATAAACTACTATATTAATGATGATAATCTCTTAAGTGGTCTGAGATGATGATTTGATGGTTTGATGATAGGAAGATAAGAGGAGGGCAACCCTTAGAACTCACTTCCTATGAGAGGATGAGTATCCAAATGGATTAGGCTAAGAGATGACAGCCAAAGATAGTCCCTTTATATACTACAGGTATATGTGCACAGATCAAGTGATGTCATAGATAAGGTGTGAAAAGAAAGCACACCTCATGTCCATCAAATGGAAGAGAAGTGACAGAGATTAAAAGAATGGAAGAGAAGTAAACAGAAATGAAAAAAAGTCTCTCATAAGATGGAAATGAAAAGATAAGAGCCTGAACCTCTACATGAGGTTTCCTACAGGCATGACATCATTATGACATTATGGTCTAGACTGATCATGTGATCAATCATGTGACAAGTCATGTGACCATGTCATGTGATGCCTAGAAGATAAGATAAGATAAAGGAAAAGAAAGAAATCATACAAGTCCAAGTCAAAGTTTGTAACACTTCCCCTCCCTCAAGACTCGGATTCCAGACAAGTCAAATTTTCATAAGGGGAAAACAAGAATGCGAAATTAATGCCAGTAAGACAAAGAGGCCACAGAGTACTAGGCCATCATGCATGAAAAGTTTTGATAACATTCTGAGCATTGTTCAAATGAGCCATAGACTCCCAAGTTTAATCCAATGCATCCCAGCCTTTCCAATGAATCAAATAGTGAAGTGACCCATTCATTATTTTTGAATCCATGATATAGTTGACTTCAAATTCCTCATCACCATCTTTAGTAACATGGATAGCATCCAGGCACAAAACAGGATGTAATGGGAGAGGTTCAAAATAAGGTTTAACCTGCCCCACACTAATAACAGGATGAATTTTCATATAAGAAGGCAATTCCAAATGCACTGCATTTGGCATTACTTCAAGAATCTGATATGGACCCAACCATCATTGAGACAATTTTGGCAACAGGAAAGGAAGCTTTAGATGCTCAGTGGACAACCAGATCCTATCACCCACATTTGGTGTGAAGGTCACAGGTGCATGAGCATGCAAAGCCATAGTAGTTCATGCCTTGTTCAAAGCCTGTTGAACTTTCTCATATGCTATAGCACATTCACCAGCAAAATCAGGAAGATCATCTGTGAAACCTAGACATGGAACATAGTTGTGAGTGATGGCAAATGGTGTTTTGCCAGTTGCTGAGGAAACAGAATTATTATGATGATATTGTGCCATAGAGATCCACTCTGGCCAATCATTCTGTTTCTTGGCAATAAACTTCTGCAAGTAAGAAATTAATTCTTGATTGATTCATTCCATTTGTCCATCAGTTTGCAGATGGTAAGCAGTAGAGAGTTTTTGAGAAATGTTGAGAAGTTTACATAAAGAAGAAGTGAACTCAGAAATGAATTGTATCCCATGGTTGGACACTATAGTAGAAGGTAAACTGTGAATGCACCAAATGAAGTCACAGAAAAGGATAGCCAGATCCTTTAAAGAAATTGTCTTTGCACAGAGGATGAAGACCACCTTTTTGGAGAAATGATCTACAATGACACAGACTGCATCCTTCCCATTGATTAATGGAAAGTCTGAAACAAAGTCAATGGAGAGATCTTGCCAGGGTTTATTGGCAATAGGCAACAGCATGGGTGCAACACCAGATATATGTTGTTTTCCTTTTGCAATTGCACAGGCTTAACATGAAGATAAATATGTTTTGACATTCTGGGTAATACCAGGCCATGTAAAGGTTCTGGATAGAAGATGCAATGTGCAGGCTTGTCCAGCATGACCAGCTAAGGGGAAATCATGATATAAATATAGGCATTTGCTTCGCAAGGAGATAGGAACATAGATTTTATTGTTTTGATCCACAAACATTCCTGATTTAAAGATGAATGTGGAAGGGAGTGCATCAGTCATTGAAGCAGTAACTTGTTTTACTTCTTCAATAAATGGTGAGGAAAGGTGGATATTTAAGTTAAAGACTTTAGAAGGAAGCACTGTGATATTGGTGTTGATTTTTTGGCTGCTTCTTCATAATCAGGTCATCTGGATAAAGCATCAGCTCTTTCATTTTGTGAACCTGGTTTATACATAATTGTAAAGTTGTACTCAAGAAGGATGGCATGCCATCTAGCTTGTCAAGCTGAGAGATCTTGCAGTTTTTTCCAGAATTCCAAATTCTTGTGATCTGTCCAGATCTTAAAATGAGGAAGATCTAATAGATAATGGCACCATTCTTGTAATGCTCGAATGATTGCTAAAAGTTCTTTATCATAAATAGGATAATTTCATTCTTCTTTTGAGAATGAATGCGAATAGAATGTGCAGGGTCTTCAGAGATTATCTTCATATTGTTGTGACAAAACAGCTCCCATGGCTAGATCTGAAGCATTGGCTTTGATCCTCATAGGTTTTGAGATATCTGGAAATATCAATAAGGGTGCTGTGGTAAAACAAGTCTTAAGCATTTCAAATGCTTGTTGTTGGTCCTCTTTCCACTAAAAAAGTTGATCCTTCTTTGTTAATGACGTAAGGGGTTTAGATATCTTTGCAAAATTGTCGATGAAGTGGCAATAATAGTTGCATAAACCAAGAAATGATTGAATCTCCTTAAGCTTTTGAGGTATAGGCCAATCTAATATAGCTTGTACTTTGTTCTGCTGCATTTCAACTCCTTCTTTAGAGACTACCATGCCTAAGAAATCAACCTTATATTGCAAGAAGTGACATTTAGAAGGTTTTGCATATAGGTCATTATCTTGTAATCTTTGTAGAACTTCATGAACAATTTCTTTATGTTGTTCTTTTGTCTTGTTTTTTGTGAAAATGTTCACATCATCTAGATAGATGAGAACACACACCCACATGTCATGGTATATGTCATTCATCATCTGCTGAAAGGTGGCTGGAGAGTTTGTCATTTCAAAATATATAACCAATGGTTTGTAAGATCCTTCTGGAGTTACAAAGGCTCCTTTCCATTCATCCCCATCTTTGATGCAGACATTGTTGTATCCCCATTGAAGGTCTAGTGTTGTGAACATATTAGCTCCCTTGAGCTGATTAATAAGTGTTGAGATTAATGGCAATGGATAGGTGTTCTTGATGGTTCCTTCATTCAAGTACCTATAATTCATGACCATTCTTTTTTTTCCATCTTTCTTAGGAATGAAGAAGATGGAAGCAGTTTGCAGAGATTTTGAAGGCCAAATATATCCTTTCTTTAACTCTTTTTGTAAGAAGGTATGGACTTCTTCTTGTTCAGTTTCTGAAAGGGGAATAATGCGACCCTTTTTTGGGATGAAATCAGATTTAAGATCAATGCCATGGTTCCATGGTTTACATTCTGGCATTCTAGTAGATTCAGATTTAGAGAAGACATCAAGGAAGTCATGATATGCAGCTGGTACTGCTTTCTTCAACTCAGCTTCTTCTTCTTTGGAAATGGTATGGATGGATGTAGTTAGCAATTGATATTGCTGACAGTGGGGTGTGCATTGGAGGAATGATATTGTTTTGTTAACCCAGTTGATATTGGGGTTATGTCTTGAGAGCCAGTCATAACCAACAATAAGCTGGTGTGTACCTAAAGTGGAAACCAATGCATCTAGCATTTCTGTATGTCCTTGTAGGGTTATAGCAATAGTGACATAATGTCATAGTGTTTCTTTCAAGTTAACAGAGCCATCTGCATTGATAGCTTCCAAGGGACGTGCTAATGGTTTCTTTTCAAGTTTGTATTGATCCACAACTCATAAATCGATGGTGGGTCTAGTTTGTTGGGCTCCAATATCCATAGGGGCTCCTCTACCCGGTTGAGTTCCTATGGCTATGAATTTTGAGTTGGCTGCAGGAGGACATACAGCAGAATTATAGAGATGTGGAGTAAATAACAATCTGACTCCTATATTAAAAGGAGGTTGTTGTGTAATTTGTGGAACTCTGAAAGTGGCAAAACTTTCATGTTCTTCTTTTTCTTTCTCAAATGCCAATCCTACCTTCTTTACTAATTCCTTGAAGTCTTTGTAGGAGGCATTGGAATCTTGTAAATTAACCTGATGATAGATTGGTCGATATACCAATTGTTTTAACAGAGTAAGAGCATGGTCTTCTGAGATCTCAGCCTCTTTTGCAAGTAGCTTAAACTGGCTGAGCCATTTAAACATGTTTCTTCCTTCTTGAAACAATTGTTCTAATTTGGACAATTGTTTGTGTGCAAGGGAATCAATTTGAAAGTATTGATTGAATTCTTTCTTCAATCCTTTCATCGTAGGCCAAGCTAAATCTCCTTGTGAGAACCCTACTAGTTCTTTCCCATCTTTATCCAACTGTGGCTTCTTTTCTAGCTCTTCAAATTCTTTTAGTTTAAGTCTGGCAAAGAGCTGTGCTTTGGTACCCTTTAATCTTAAGAGTACTGCCACTATATGAAGCTTGTCACTATTTCATGTTTGCATGCTTTGCCATAAGTCCACTTTCATCATTCATAGTTTGTAGATGTCACGTTTCCCATCCCAATTCCCTGAGTCTGCAATCTTCTTAGTGACATTCTTGGATGTACTGTTGTTATTTATTTGGGCCATAATGGTCGTTAGTTGTGCTAGTATGTCAACAAGTTGCTACTCAGCCAACATTTTGGGAGGAGGAAAAGGGTCTTGATAGATGGATTGTTCTAGTTCAAGCATAGGAGGGATTGGAGAATCTGATCGATCTTGATCATATCCTTCAAAGTCTCAGAATTGTGAGAATGACATGATTGTTATTCAAAGGAAGATCTCCTAGACCTATCTTTCAAGGTCTACTTAATCTATGGTATGTTACAGTTATGAAGCTGATATGATTTACAAGAGGGGTACTTCTTCTTAGCCTTTAAAGTTTCCAACCTGTGTCTGATCTTTTTCTTTTTCTCTCTTAATGCTTTGACAGCAGAGAGCTGAATTTCAAGATTAATAACTGTATTGGTTAACCTTGCTTGTTGTTACAAATTGTGTATGATACTTAGTACAATGACTGCCTGCTTGCATGCATGAGTACTTTTCATGACCTCTCCCTGATCACATGACCTCCCTTATTCCCTTCACATCTTCACATCTTCACCCTGTCACGTCTTCACATTCTCACACTCTCTTCCTTCACAACATCATGACATCACCAATCACATCTTCCATTCTGATCTTGATCATCCTTTCTTTATCTCCACCCTTATCTTTCGATTGGTATGATTACTATCAAGATTGCATCTCGATCATAAACCCTGCAAGATTCTAGATGGATCTTTGCCACAATCTCTCTCCAATCCATCACATCTTGTGATCAATCATTCCATATTACTTTACTCCCTGCTTTCATATCTGCTTTTTCATTTCTCCACCATATGAAAGCCTAACCTTTTACACATGGACTTTACTCCTTTACCTTATCATTCTATAGCAATAATCCTGTATACCCTAGATCCTAGTGTACAGCTTGGTCTGTGCACTTTCCTGTAACCTATAAGTAGTGGGGTTATGAGTTGGCTGTTCCCCCAGCCTAATCCACTTGTTTTCTCATGTCCTACCCTGTTTACTAAGGTGGCCTAGTGACAACGGTCAAGTAAAGGATGTTATTTGCCTAGCCCTCTTCATTGAGCCCTAGGAGTGAGATGTCTGAAGATAAAGCCACTCCTCCCCCTCCCCCCTCTTATCATACCATCATCAGTCTCTCACAGTACCAAACTGCCAACTTAGGCCAGTGAGCCAACTCATACCTTGGCTAGTTCAGCCCCAGAATCTATGCAAGTATGGAACCCATTCATTGTACCAAGAACCAAACCCAGAAGATATTAAAGATCACATGATGTACTCCTCATTGTTTAGAGTACTAATGTTATACCTGTAACCTCAAGAGGCTATTGTTGCCATGCAGGTCTTATCATATTAGTGTAGAACATTACAGATATTTAAGTCACAAGTAGCACCACATCTCTCATTGGAACATGCATTGGGGTTATCAAACAAACTCATGCATCTATGGTGGCACCATCTTTGCTTTCAAAGATGACAACCTGGAGAACAGTCAAGTGATTACCCAAGGCTTAGAACCCTTGCCCCAAGAGCCAAACACAATTATGCTAGTATCATAGGATATTAGTATTAGGAGGAAGACAGAACCACATTGCAAGAGTATGTTGGTTAACAAGGACTTGCAAGAGTAGTCCTGGAGTTCATCTATGAAGATGCCCTGCCTCAGTTCTCTCCTTATAGCCATTCCCCCATCCCTGCTGTTCAGCACTCCTACTTTCAGATATTATCTTATATGGATTCATTGTATCGTTCCTGTTACGCGTTGACCAGGTAGGACAGCATGTAGCCCTTGATTGACAAAGCTGGGGTCAATGGGTCAAGTACAAGGGTAAGGAGGGCATATCATATAGCTCTTCAACAGAGGTTCAGCCTAGGAGGTGCGTCAAGGGTTTGCCTAGTCATGGAGACGAAGGCACACAAGGACAAGGGGATAAATGGTGGATTGACAAGGCCAAGTACTAATGAAGTACAAGGGAGACAAAAGCTAAGGTGTCATACTACAAGGGTGTGTATAAGTACTCGTACGGTGCCCTGAACCCTGGTTAAGGGCAGGTGTGAGAGTATACCCGAGTAATGGTAACCAATAGTGTAAGTAAAGCTACCGTGGTAGCGGTAGCCAATAGCATAAAGGAATTGTGAGATAGTACCAGAGTAAGGGTAGCCAATGGTGTAAGTAGAGCTCCCATGGCTATGGTAGCCAATGGCATAAAGGGAGCAATGGTAAGGCTATGGCAAGGTAATGAAAAGGAATGCTGACGAATGGGAACCATACTGTGCGTGAACGTGAAAAGCAGAAAGAGAAGCACAGCTGGCATAAAGGGTTGGAATGATTGAGTTAGCATTCGAGATGAGAGAAAGAGACGAAGATAGCACATTGGTGCTGCATAGTCTATGATAGAACATAGTACATGGTGTGAAGTGAAGGAAAATTGTAACATTACCCCCCCATTAGACTGCGAGTGGCCACACGAGTCTTCTATGCCCAACTGTAGGAGGTGGATTCGTTGACTGGAGAGCCAGTCATATTGCTGTAGGCGACGTTATCATAAATGTCATCGCCATAGTCTGAGGTGCCACTAGGTACAGCGGGAGTGTTGATGAACCTGGGAGGGGGTATCTGCAGAGGAGGGGGACATGGCACATTATGGGTGTGTCCCCTATTGCAGCGAGTTCTGCGAACAGGGGAGTGCACGATGGACGCAGGATTGGAAGAGTCAAGAGACAAGGTTGACATGGAGTGGGGTGGGGAGCATGTGGTGGTGCGATCAACGGGTAGAACGGTGGAGCGGCAGAGCATATATCTTTCTTGGGTGTGGCCTGATCACCACAGCATACAGAAGGGGCACTGATATACTGGGCAATTGACACAGACGTGCCCGAGATGGTGGCACTGGAAGCATGCTTCGTTGTAGCATGGATGGGATGGAGGAAGGATGACTTGTCCTTGGGCACTGGTCCAGTAGGTTTCCAACCATTCTACGATCATTAACTCATCAAATGTTAATGCGTCATCATTGTAAGTGGGAGTGGGAGATATAGCGGGGTCTCTCTCCTCCGTGCTGGCAAGGTTGCGGAGGTACTTGTCTAGACTATTGAGGAATTTGCCAAATTCCATTTGGTAGACCATCTCAAGGAGGGAATTCTCGAGGGAAATGGCAACTGAGCTCATGACAGATATGAGGAATGCGCACATGGCATTGGCATTGCCTAGTGCACATTCTATGAGTGTAAAGGGGTAAGTCTACAGATAGGGTTCTGCTTCGCGAAGTAGAATTAACAGTAGGGTTAACAGAATCATCTGCTATCTCCTGATTCGATGACAGGAGGGTTGCAGACAGAGAAGACGAAGAAAGAGAAGGAAATAATGATGACGTATCAAGATCAGTTCCAAACTGGGGATTCTCCGGTTGTGATGATGGGTTCTGTGTGGGGGCATTGGTGTAGGTTTCACTGATGGGGATGAGGGACATGGATGTGAGGTGTATAGCATGAGTGTAGAACATGGTGGGTTAAAAGTGGGTGTTCTTGCAGGTTTCTAAAGGTGATGTCTGTTTTTATAGTTCATGAGGAGCTGTCAGGCATGAGACAGATCCTTTTCTGTGACCCATGAATCATCCTCTGGGCCATATCCTTTCCATCGGATCAGGAATGAGCAGGTGGATGGTTTTCTGTAGTGTTTCCTGATCCCCTCTATTTCATATTCTTCTTCCCCATCTACTAAATCAGGAGGGGGCAGAGTAGGGTCTGTTCCATCAGTTTTATATGGAGACAGAAGGGAGGCATGGAAGACGGGGTGGATCTTCCAGGTTCTGGGTAGTTGTAATTTGAATACGACCGGGGATATGATTTCAGTGACCATAAAAGGTCCTTCATGTTTTTGCGTGAATTTGGGATTTGCTATCTGTCTTTTCAAGTTAGTGGCTTTGAGCCATATGCAGTCACTCTTCTGGAAGGGCTTGTAGGCACAAGTGTTTCAGGTTTGCATTCTCA
>JBBPJS010001581.1:0-10351 GCA_038088835.1 Singerocomus rubriflavus
TGAACCCTGAGAGACCTCGTAACCTCTGTCAGACCGGCAGGAGAAGAGACATGCACGGTTGGAGATCCGACTCAAACCAACCAACCTGTTCCACCATCACCCTGTCCATCATAATCTTCCAAGGGGCAGATGCCTCGCGGAAAGACGCCAATACGTCCCTGCGCTCGGCCATAGTTGGACCAGGAGACAAGGGGGAAAAAAAAAATCCATCACTGTCACCATCACGACGGCGATGCTTCCGAGCCATAATAAATCTCACTTGATGCAAAAGCAAAAAAAAAAGTCCAGAGGAAGCGTTCAGGTCGACTCGTTGCAAGGTCTTGGGCAGGGAAATACTCGGAGCTTGCCGTGTTGGCGACACCGAGGAGTACCTGCCACCTCTAATTCAACCCCGTCCGATTCGTTGCAACGTCGACGTCTGTCGCAGCTGCACCGCCAGCAACAGCGCAGACACTCTACTTTCACGGCATTCTGACCTGCACTTTTTGGATGGTAGTCTTGATCCTGCCAGCGAGGTGCAATCCGAATCTGTCCATTGTACGCTCTCTATCTCCAGAACGCATCTCGTGTAGCATGTGAAACGGCCATGTGCATCCCAGGTAATAGCACTCATGTACCCACCACAATTCCCAGTGTGACCATCGAGAGTTCAACCAAACGACCCTCTGCAGGGCTACCTGAACCAGAGCTTACCAGTACTGTGGGTCCCGCCCTCCCAGTCGCTCAACACACCCATTTACGTGTCGCGGGCCTTTTGTTTTTTTTTTTTAAATCCGTTGGGTCTTTTGACTCCCCTGGATGCACCATTTTAGTTGTGACATCGGACGGAAAGTTGGCTAACCGCTGATCCGGAGGACCTGCTGGAACACCACAGGACTGGACACAAGTACCGAGCAGGGCCGTGATCTGAACAAGCGTCAGCACTCATTAACATCTCGGCTACGCAAAAGCCTCCACACAATGTGTGCAACATAATAGCAAACTCGTCGATCGGGGCACGTACCGCATATCTCGCCGCACTAGGCCCCGCTCGGATATGCATGTGGTGTATGCGACAAATGCGGATCGCGGTCGCAATGGAAGGTTTTCTTGTGCAGTCCGTGGTATGGCGCAACACGACCGTCTGTTCCAATCGTGATCTTCTGCCTCATATGTGCGACTGGGAACCGCCTACGTGAACGTGCACAGTTTCGTCAAAGGGTACGCCACGAATGCTGCGGATAAAGGGAGCGATCCCTGACCCAGAGAATTTGAATGAGTGAGGCGATAGGTAAATCCATTCTCGTTTACCTCTGCGTGCTGACGACAGGCAGCGGGAAAACGAGGACGCAGCGTCACATCTGAAACGCGAGGGACAGAGGCCCTGTAATGTCACCTAGGAAAAATGAGAGTGATCAACATACCAAACGTAAATTGGATCGTTGGAGGCCACGCCGCCTCACCGTTCACGAACGCGGTAGTCTGACGAGATCACAGCGCGACGCCAACAGAGTCCGCAAAAGAAGGAAAAAAAAAAAAAAGGATAATCACCACGGGGCCTCACGAGCTGCGCACCAATACACCCCCCAACTGGCCCAAGTGGATTCCCGTGAACGCAAGTTTAATAAAAAGTTGGGATCCTGAGGTAGGAGTTGAACGGCGAGCAAGACAACCCGGCGAGACTTGTAAAGCCTGTTGCGTCCCTGAGCCAACTTCGAGTCTATCGAATTCCTCTTTGCACTTGCAACTGTACATTGAGACGACCAGTTTACTGTTCCATTAGTATTCGGCAGCCAGCTGGACACGAACAACGGTGGTGAGAGATGACCTCCAACTTTTGACCCTGTCACGCCCAGCGCTCGATAGTGTTCGATAGGGTCTACTAGTGTCTATGGCAGGTGTCCTTAACGGCGTTCTTCAACTGCGCACGCAACGTGGACATGTCTCACGACCAACAACAAAAACCCCAATCTTCCCCAAGGACTGGCCAACAAGAGAAGCAATGTCGGATTTGCTACGATAGCGATGAGTCGGACCCGTCCTTGGGAAGACTGTTCAAACCATGTCTCTGTGCGGGCACCATCAGTGTAAGCAGGCTCGGCCAAGGTGTCAGGCAGCTGCATTGCTAATTACACACGCACGCAAGTACGTTCACGTCAAATGTCTGCAGAAATGGAGACTATCATCTCATTCCAACAATGCTTTTTGGCGTTGTCCTCAATGCCACTTTCATTACCGCTTCGCTCGGACCAAGGTGTCTGGCTTGGGGACGAATCCAGGCAGGTGTCGTCCTCCCAGTCCTTTGACCAACTGCTAGCTCAATGATCCCCAGTCGTCGTCGGCATCTTGTCGTCTTTTTTGTTCGTCCTTTTGGTCATGCTGTCGTCGTATGTCACAAGTTATTTCCTTGCCTCGATAGAGGAGCGGTCCATATTTGGGACGACATACTTTTTTGTCTCTCCTATCGACGTCGCGCGAGATCTCCTCCGAGCAGCCATTCAAATCCTCCGTGACCAGGACATCCTGCCCCCAGAGCTCGAAGTCCCCAGGTCACCCAGGCCATACAGTCCCGCCCGTCTCCCCGAACCACCCGGTTTGCTTAACCGTTTCATCCGCAGGTTCTTGTTGGGCCTACCCATGGTCGGAGTAGGGTCACTCATTCACATGATCCTGACCCTGCCCTTCATGGGTCCACTACAGTGGATCGCCCGGTGGAGAGGAGACAGGACCAGAAGAGGAAGTGACAGAGACCTGGCTGCCGCAGTGATCGTCATCTTTATTGTCATTGGAGCCACAAGGTCAGTAACGAGACTGCTCGATCGGCAAGATGGTTCATGTCACCCTTAGGGCCTTATACAAAGTGTACGGCTGTACTCGCAAGTGGGCAGAACGGTTTTTGACATGGGCCGAAGATTCAATTCTCGAAGTCAACTGAAACACGTCCATATTTATTGTGTTTCAAAATCAAGTACACGTAGATAGCTAGCGGACAATCACATCTGTTCACCAATTTCGTCGTAATTGGCGTTTGATGCTTTCATATATCACCTTCGTTTCGGTATTGCTCGAGTCCAGCTCGGCGAGATACTGTCCTACAGCCACGTCTATCCGTCCGGCGGGCAGCTCCGTACGTGCAGTTGATGATTGCGGTCGTTTGGCCTCTTCTAGCCAGTCACTGAGCAGGATGGCAATGTCTGCGGACATCGCCTGAACACTAGCCTGATGGTTAAAGGGTGGGACCTGACACGCAATCTCAGCAACCTCTCGTGCGTGAGCGTCGCAAGAACTTTACATGTGATTCATACATGTCATGCAAGACATCCCATATCTCTGCGTGAGGCACGCCGCATTGAACTAAAACGCGAGGAGTCCAACCTTTTGGAAGTTGTGCCTTATTCCGCAACGAGAAAGAAACGAGCAGTGTCGTGATGTATCCTGGGTGATATGCATCCATCATGTTCCTTCGAGAGGTGAGAATGGTCTACTTACGTAGCGGAAATGCACTTTCTGAGGGGTAGAAGCGCTTTCCTAGCGGGACAACACTCGCCATAATGTGATCTGCATGCGTCTGCACGTCTGCATCCTTTTCCAATGCTAAACAAGGCGTTAATCATGCAAGTTCGGCAAAGGAAGTCTCCATACCATCTTCGATTATCCGGTCCCAAATGGGTCGAACAACGTGTTCATCCCGGTGTTCCGAAACGTGAAGAACCAGGAGTTTCATGACAGGCAAATCAAAGGGTTCTGCATAAAGTTGGTAAAGCTTGACGGCATGCGGTCAGACAGGGACAAACGGAAAATTCAAGTGGCACACCTCGGACATGGTGAACAACCTTTTGTTTAGTTGCCTGATCCTGTGGCCTTCCTCACCAGGGTTGCTCGCATGAGGAAGGAGGGCATTATACACCTCGAGTTGTACCTGGGCCACGTCAAGCTTTTCTTCAAGATCTGTAAGGAATGCAATAGCGGTCTCATGCCTGCTATTCGCGGTGACTGGGTGAGACTTGGCATTTCCAACGGCGAGCGTGAAATACTCGATCCGTGTGCTCAATTCCAAGTCAACACTAAGAATAATTTACATCAGAGGAATTCAGCGAGAACCTGTGCCCAACCTACTCTGCAGACTCTGCCAGAATAGCAAGTACTTCAGCAGCACGCAGCGACTGGCCATCTTTGACATAGAATTGCCAAAGCAGCTGATATTTGGGTTGCGTGACAGGCTCCCGCCGAAGGTGGGCCTCAAGGTATCGAGGCCGCAACTTCACACTTGTCAGCATTCGGTAGTTCAAGGAATGAAACGTACATACAGCCAATAGCTCATCAGCCAGTCCTCTATCAATCAACCAATCATACAGCGTCGAATGGAACATTTCATCATCACTGGAAAACGCGAGCGTATACGCGTGGTTTCGTATTGTGTTAAGGTCTTCTGCGGGCGTCTGTGCACGGGAGGCTTTTTCCTCAAACGAGTCGAGAGAACGGAGGACCAGTTGATAACAATCGGCACGCTTTCTGAAAAACTTCGCGCAATCATCATTGGGTGAACACCCCGATAACCAGTACTCGAGACCAGCGTTGTCAGGGTCGACTGCCTGTGCGCAACTCAAAGGGAGCTCAATAGCACCTGGTGATGCGTGAGTTGCCGATAGAGTTGCACGTTTGCGTTCACAGACCTTTTGCGTAACTCAACTCCCGATATTCATCGCATACTTCACGGATCTTTTCGAATTCTAGTATCCGTGCCCCTTTCGTGAATAATCTAACGACAGGTTAAACGAGGAAGTGACAGTGCTGGGGGTGTGATTACCTTAAAGACTCTCCTAGCCAATTCTGACGTTCGGCAGGATTTCGTGACTCGATTGCCTTGCGGACGTTTTCTCGGGCCTAAAACATAATTGTCAGCTGGAACAATAGCCGCAGTAAAAATTACATGCCTTGTACAACATAACGTCGTCTGTACTGCAGAAAGAGCCGCATCTTTGCTGTAAAACTTCGCTGATGGTATCCACCTGATCACACTGTCAACATGGCTCCATGAGGCGTTGGCGGATAAACGTACGCTAATTTGCTGACCAATCTGCTGGTCAATCACAACGTTAACGAGTGCACGTGATGCGTTTATTCCATTCTGACTGGTGACCAGTTCCTCATAGGTCATTGCAACCACCAGCTTTTGAGTTTCGGCGTCACATCTCATACTTTGTCAAGCTGTGCATTTGACAACTAAAAGGGGGTACTCACTGGGCTATCAGTTCGCCTAGCCGATAGTCACTCAGCAAGAGCACAAAAGATATAGCTTCGATCGTTCTCGTAAGAAGAGCTTGGAGTTGGACCACTGAACTTTGTTCGACCTGGAAAAAGTGTCAGAATATCGCAACTGAAACCGAGAAATCAAAATGAACCTTCCATGCTTCTTGTTCATGACCCACCATGTCACGTGATGCAGCTGAATCACCCGGCGTGGAGTGGAAAAGATGAGGATTCTTGTCCAAGAACTCCTTGAGAGCATACAAGTTCTTTTGGACAGTAACGAGTGTGTTATCATCTGTGTTCAATTCTTGAAGGCCGAAGGCACTGCGTAACGAACACTAATATGTGAGTGGTGGAACCGAAAAGAATGGAGACACACACCCGGGCTTGGTTATCTTGTCCTTCCAAAGTGGCCGGATGAGGCGGGCAAAATACATGGCAAATCCTTCTCTGCGACCGCTGAGTATGGCACTTCCCGTGCTTTCGCCTGCCAGTGAGAGTTACTTATACGCCTAAGAGGTAAGCGAGAGAAAAGCTTGCTTGTGCCATATGTCACTCTCTCCGTCCAGATCGGACGTTCGCCAAAGTCGTAAAACGCCTGCTTTGCAATGTTTGCAACATCAGGACTCACAGTACACAGTGTACCAGGTATCGAGTGATCACTAGTGTCCAAAAACGTATTTCCACAGGCGAGTCCGAGCAGCATGGCACACGTTTGATCTCTTCCAAAGCTGCAATGCGGGACATCAGTCCGACCTTGTCAAGGTTAATGGATGAACATCTACCTATCTCTAAACTCGATGATTGGCTGCACAGCGCCTTCGGACTGGGCTTCTTCAATGACTGCTCTTAAGTAATCTAATGCTCTTCGCTTTACGAGAAACGTAAGCCCAACGTTGGTAAGAATCATGTATTGCCGAGGTGGTTCCGAGAACTGCAACGCCAATTCATTGGTGATGGTAGGCCATGGTGCAGTAGAGGGCGGTAACGATGATCGTGGCACACTGGCCATTGCCCAGGTTCGTCCTGGGATTGCCAACAAGGTGGCATATTCGGTCAATGGTGGGCGCTGGTTGCCATTCGCTGCATACGAGGGTGCATACGTGGCTGGCTGGGGGGCTGTTACGTACTGTGGAGTGGATGTGGACACCTGACCAAGGGTGCCAATGCGGGTCAGATCAGGGGACATGCAGAGCAAAAAATCAGTGCCGTCGGTATCGCCTGGCTGGGCTGAAATGGTGAGGCCATCTTGATAGCAAGAGTTCTCAAGTCCAGAAACAATAAACGGACGAGATGGTGGGGGTGGTGGAGTAACGTGAGCCGTACTGTAAGAAGTAGAGGGAGCACGATTTGATGGACGAGACAGTTCATCAGGGTGGAAGAGGTTTGGGGGAGCGAGGCGTACGTGTATGAGCTGAAGGGGACGAAGAGCTCCGGGAGGATTTGTAGCTGGGGCGTACGAAAAACTAGGGGAGGCTGGGGAAAAATACAGACGCACGCCATTCATGGTGACAGCTACAAGCTGTACGCCGACACGAGATTCAGTGGGGTCGATGACATGCAGTGCGATAATCTGGAAGTTAGATGGATTTATTGCCGGAGAGGCGGGGGCTTTTTCCTGAGCGGACTTGTACAGGTTGGAGAGGGTTTGCACATGTTGAACTGCTTTCTCTGAAGAGAGATGGTAGAGAGAGATAACATTTTTTGCGGAAAGAGTGTACAAGCAATTGCGCTTGTGATCGGAGACGACGGAAAGGATGCGATCTAGAAGGAAGATGAAGGTAAGAGGACACGGCACCAAGGGAGGACAGACCGTCTGGTTTGGGGGAAGAGAAGCGGGGAAAAAGGCTCTGAACTGCGCCAACGGAGTGATTGATAAGGTGGACTCTCTTTGCAAACCAGGACTCTGATTGCTGGTAATGGAGCTCATAGAGACAGCCGTCCTGAGAGCCAGCCATGAATATGCGACCCTGAGGAGTACCAACAATGGAGGTCATTTCCACGTCGGTTGAGACAGACATGTCTGTGGCAAACATCTTGATGTCTCTTCGATTGCTTGGGAGGGAAGTCGACAGGCCAATGAGAAGGACTGAGACAGGTGTACACAAGACCATGAGAGAGGATATTTCGTCGACAAACACAGCGGGTTTTGGGTTGACGACAGCAACATGGGTGATGACGTCTGGTTGGTCTACAAAGGAGGTGATGTCCTGGCTATGGGGAGGTGAGGCGAGGGCAGCAAGGGCGACAAGGGAGGTGAGCAACAGACCCATGCATGTAGTCCCAGAGGAAAAGCTTGTGGTCAATGGAGATCCACACGCGTTCTATCTCTGGGAGGAGGCCCATGTGGGACGTGACACTGGTTGCTGGTGGAGGGCTGAGCGGGGAGGGAAGGGAGGAGAGGGAGAGACGTACTGTTGTAGTACTGAAAGAGAGCATCAGGAATGCCGATGAGTCTGCGTTTTTGAAAAGGGACGCGATAATCGTCAGGGAAGACACTGTAGGACGCGGAGGAAGGTGGACCTGCTGCTGGAGGGGGGTGAGCGGAGTAGGCAATGCGGAGGGGAAAACGAACGGGGGAGAAGGTCGGCAATGTCGGGGACAGATTGAACGTCCTTGAGGAAGTGGTCGTGGAGGACGCGGGCGGCGGCGTGGAGGGCGGGGATGTCGACGAGGGGCGGGAGGGCGCGTGTCTGCGTCATCGTCGAGGAGCACGCTCAGCGCAAAAGCAACTGCGTTCCCAACGACGCGTATCACGTGATCTATAACCCGATATGGCAGGACTTTGTCCGCTCCTCCCTTGTTGAGCATGTCCATAAGTCCACCCTACTCTACTAATCCAAAACTTATCCCCTGCAAGGGTTCGCACGGATTCACTACACCCAGGCTGGTGGCATCACCGATCCTCATCATGGTCTTCGTATACACAACCGTCCACCACAAAATTCGTCGTCAGTGTTTCAAGGCATTTTGGTATACTCACCACCTCGCCTTCTTCACCTTCATTGGCTTATACTCTCACGCTACCAGCTGTCTACTCAGCATCGTCTCGACTACAAGAGTTGGAGGTTCACATTCTGGAGAGGTGTTGCTTACTTTGTAAAGCGCATGCACCGCGAGTATTGCGCAAGGAGAGTAACAAAGCTTTTAAAGGTTCTCGTTCACCCGAGTGATGCCATGGAGCTCCATATCAAAAGGCCGTTCAAATACACAACAGGCTAATGGCTCTGTTCGGATTCTTGAAATTTCCCACCTCTAGTGGCACTCCGTGTACATCGTACCAACCATTACGTCTGCGCCAGAAGACCCCCTGCGTCCTCGTGCGCATTCGCCAGATCTGTCACTGGGTGCATACTCTTGGCGAACATCTCAGCTGTGTGCCTTCTGTCATAGCCACAATGACAAGGGCTGCCATGGAGGACGTTGAAAATGACGAAGCTCAATACGGCGGCACCAGCAGTGACTTTGTCGAGCTTGATTCTCTCCTCTCATTCCACCCCTCCCCCGAATTCGCATCAATGGTCCCTATGATGCCCCTGCAGAGGACTTCTTCGATAACGAGGTTGCTGTGCTCATTGGTACTAGCGTCAGTATGACCCCATTCCTTTTCTTCCCTAGTTCACCCGAAGTCCTTCCATAGGCGTAACGCCTTTCGCGCCCATTTCGAAACACGTTTGGTATCGTCCAAAGGAGATAATCCTTGGATTTCTTCGTCGTGTCTAGTTCTTTTTGGTTTGTCGTGACGTATTATCCTAGGCTGGTTCCAATCTCTTCTCCAAGAAGTTGAGACCGCTCAATTCCATCGTGAGTCTCATCGCTCATTAACTTGACATCCTCCTTTTCATTATCTCACCCAGCCAACTTCTTCCGCATTGATGTCTACTTAACTCAGAAAATCGACGAAAACATGCTTTGCAACGTTGCGGTTACTGTAACGACGCTGGCGCCAAATATGAAACTTCTTCGCATCATCATCATATTCGGCCGTCTGGACTGGAACAGCATTTTACTGTCGGACTTGGGAAGCAATTGAAATCGGATAATACCTACCCGGGAATACAGGCCAGCTCAAGACTAGAGTCAGCGTAAGTTGCTGTTCTGCACCTGATTCGCAGAGATTCGTAATACTACGGCGGCCATACTTTTGTGGGTTTGGTATGCTGGCCAAGGCCATCAAGGGGGGACGCTGCAATATACTAGTAAGAACATCGAGTTTACATTCGCAAAAGTTTGGGCCTTGTTTGATGGTCTCGTCATTCGCTGGCTTAACTGCGCTACCTAGGAACACTTTGGAAGCGGCGCGCAGTTGCGCAGGACACGATGCATCATGCATAATGCATAATGTATGATCTAATATACTTACTTGTTGACTTGGCGCCATCGTTATCCCCGGTCATTAACCACTATGCGGTCAATTAAAGACACGAGAAGAAAAAAATGAATGAATGAACGAAACGACATCAAGACAGAAACAATGGTGAGATTTATTTTCCAGTCTCAGAATCACTGTCTTCGACAACAATCGGGTTCCCATGCGTGCCAGACGGGATATGTATATCCGGTGGGGGGGGTAGCAACAGGCCCGAACGCCTACGGAGCTCAAAGATATTCGATAGAACAACAGGAGCCATGCAGCCAGGGAGTGAAGCGATAGGAGACAAGGCAGGTGGTACAGGTGACCCCAGACAAGGGCGTGACAATGCTGGTGGTACTGTGGAGCTTTGCTGCGGGGACCATCGCAGGACGGTGCCTGTGTGTGGAGTTTGATCGGCTTGAGGTATGGCATCAGGTTGCAGCTGGAAACAAGTGGTAAACAAGTGATTCAAACAACACGACGACGATTTAGACAGCCGACATCCAGAAATTTACCCACCAGAGCCTCGTTGTAGGACAGAGGGAGTGAATCGAGGCTGTGCTGGGAAGCTGGCGTTGTATTCAAAGGTGCCGCTTCCTCAACATCAGATTCATTGTCTACGGTGAGATCAATCACCAGAGATGGTGATCTCTGAGGTTCGGGAGCGGCAAGCCCGCAGCTATGAAGACGCATCTCGAGAGGGGGGTTCGATTTCTTGATTGGCCAGCGCAGCTTAACCTTGCCTTTCGATTTCATCCGATTGATGAC
>JBBPJS010001582.1:0-10346 GCA_038088835.1 Singerocomus rubriflavus
AGACCACCTCCTTGGATTATGCAACAGCCACCACCACATCTCTGATCCCCAAACCAATCTTATTCTGCACCTCATGGACCTCCACCTCCTCATTTCACAGCTACTGGAACACAACCAGGTTGTAATGCCCCTATGGACATTAGTGTCCAACAAACCACTCCTTCCAATTTAAACCACCCACCTATAATTAACAATAGGTTTGCACCCCCACGACTTTGCTATGGCTGTGGAAAACCTGGCCATATTCATGCCAATTGCCCAACAAACTCTCAATGCTTTGTCAGGCAACAAGTCATATATGACCAATAGGGTCAACCATCAGTTTATTATTCTTCTCCTGTCGAGCAGGAGTATGTTACCATCCAAATGATGGGCATAGAACTTTTGGAAGAAGCCAACAAGAATGGGTGACATTTTGCCCAATTATACAATATGTGTGACTTATATCAAGTCATACAACAAGCTATTGTTCCTTCAGTGAGTTCATACTTGCAGAACAATACCCCCCAGTCCAGCACGTCTGCCCGTGCTGTATACATGACTGATGAAGCCAAGGCATACTACAGGGACAAGTTTGCAGCTGAAGCTTGACAAGCCATTGCAAACAACATCTCTTTAAACTGAGCAAGACCAAAGATGATAGGGGTATCAATGGTCATGGACTCTTACCTAGGCTTTATCCTTCTTCTACTTCTACTAACATTTCTAGTTCCTCTTCTACTAATATATTTGATAGTTTAGAGCTAAACTCTGCAATCAAAACTGCTTTTGGCATATCTGATAGGGCATCTCATTTGAGTGCAGCACTGGATATAAAACATAGTGTGCTTGATTCCCTATTAAGGCGAGTAAAGATTTGAACTATAACTTATAAACCTCCTAGCTCTTTATCTCATTATGGGGAATTCAATATTCTGTGTCAAATCAACATAAAATACAAAAACAATGATTGCCTAGTTGAGTTGAAGGCTCTTCTTGACTCAGGGGCTTGTAACACATTCATTGACCAACGTGTTGTTGAACAATACAGGTTACCTATACAACCCCTGCCTAAACCTTTAGATGCAATTAATGCAGATGGTTCCAAAAATCTTTAAGGTTCCATCTTGTACTATGTCACTCTCTTCATAATTATACAAGGTCACACTGAAGCACTAGATGCTTTAGTTTCTACCCTTGGGACCCATCATATCATTATAGGTTACGACTGGCTTGCTTGCCACAACCCTGATATTAATTGAATTGAAAAAACTATATTGTTCCCTAAATGCATGTCACACTGTAATTTATATTCCCAGCTTGCTTGACAGATGTGTCAAATGACTATTAAAGAGCAAAAAGAACTCAAGGCACAAGTTTTTAAGGCCTATTATGACTTCCTAGATGTCTTTTCTGAAAAGGAATCAGAAAGGATGCCAGAATGAAAACCATGGAATCATGCAATTGAGTTAAAAGTGGACTTTATACCCAAAAAGGGAAGAGTCATCCCCCTTTTGAAACAAGAACAGAAAGAAGTTCACACTTTTCTGTTTAAAGAGTTAAAAAAGGGATATATCTGCCCTTCCAAATCTTCACAGACAGCTCCTGTTTTCTTTATTCTGAAAAAGGATGGCAAAAAGCACATGGTAATGGACTGCCGGTACCTTAATAAAGGCATTATTAAAAATGCCTACCTGCTTCCGTTAATCTCCACCCTTATTGATCAGCTTAAAGGTGCCGATATGTTTACTACATTGGATCTTTGTTGGGGATACAATAGCATGAGGATAAAGGAAGGCGATGAATAGAAAGGAGCATTCGTTACCCCCAAAGGCACCTATGAACCTCTCATAATGTATTTTGAAATGACTAATTCCCCAGCAACATTTCAACAGATAATGAACAATATTTATGGAGATATGTGGGCCACAGTCCTTATTTATTTAGATGATGTCAACATCTTCACAAAGAAGATGACAAAAGAACAACACGAAAATATTGTTCAGAAAGTACTTCAATGCTTAAGAGATAACAACTTATATGCCAAGCCATCTAAATGTCACTTTTCACAAGAAAAGATCAACTTCCTAGGAATGGTTGTTTTGAAACATGGAGTTGAAATGAAGAAAGGAAAGGTCAATGCAATTCTTGATTGACCAACCCCCAAGAAGCTTAAAGATGTACAATCTTTTCTGAGATTGTGCAACTACTACCATCAATTCATATAGGACTTTGCTGAGATCTTGAAACTGCTTATGAGTCTCACAAAGGATACAGAATTCTGCTGGTCAAAATCTCAACAAAAAGCTTTTAACAAGCTTAAACAACAATTAACATCTGCTCCCCTCCTTGTCTTTCCCAATACTTCGAAACTTATACAAATTGAAGCAGATGCTTCTGATCTTGCAACCAGCGCAGTCTTATCACAGCAATGTGATGATGGCTTGTGGCATCCTTGTGCTTTTTATTCACATTTGCTTTCGAAGGAAGAATGCAACTATTCTATATATGATAAGGAGTTACTCACTATTATTTGTGCCTTGAAAGAATGAAGGCACTATTTAATAGGTTTACCAACTTTTGATATCTGGATAGATCACAAAAACCTAGAATTCTGGAAAAAACCTCAAGATTTGTCTGCAAGACAGGCAAGATGGCACACTTTCCTTCTAGAATTTAACTTCCAGATCTCATATAAATCTGGCTCCCAAAATGGTCGAGCCAATGCTCTATCTAGGTGACCTGACTATGGTGATGCAGTAGAAAAAATCAATACTAATATCACAGTGCTGCCACCCACTAGTTTTGCTCGCAACATCACTCTTTCATCCTTTTTTATAGAAAAAATAAAAAATAGTACAAAATCCTACTCTGATGATTCCCGCATTATTTGATTATGATGGCAAGTTCTTCAGAACCAAAGAAAACAAAATATATGTTCCCAAAGATCTTTGGATGCAGTGTATCACTTTGTGCCATGATTCTCCTGTTGGGGGACATTCTGGTGAAGGTCGTATTAGATATTTCATCACTCATTATTTTGCTTGGCCTGATATCACTGATAATATCAAACAATATATTTGATCTTGTCAAGCTTGTGCTATCTTTAAGGGAAAGCAACATTTGTTAGGTGTAAAACCTCTTCCCCTTCCAACTGCATCTTCACCATGGAAGGATATATCTATTGATTTTGTTTCTGGATTTCCAGAGTTAAATGGCAACAACTCTGTTTATGTCATTGTCGACTGCTTCTCTAAGGAAGTTATTTTTGTTCCTTGCTCTAAATCTATTTCTTCCCTTGAATTAGCTAAACTATTCAGGGATAACGTATGGTGTTCGCATGGACTCCCATCCTCTATTGTTTCCAACAGAGGACCATAGTTTATTTCAGCATTCACTTCAGAATTGTGCAAGATGCTAAGCATCTCTCAAAAGATATCCACTGTCTACCATCCTTAAACTGATGGACAGACAGAATGAATAAACCAAGAACTGCTTGCATATCTTTGTAGCTTTGTAGCAAAGAAACAAGAGCAATGGCTTGATTGGATCAAGTTAGCTCAATTTCACCATAACAACTCTCTCTCTACCACTACAAAGTCTACTCCTTTCTCCATTATGCGTAACTATGCACCACAGCTTGGATTTGAGTCTGCCACCAGTGGATTTGGTTTGGAATATGCAAAGGCTCATTCTGAAGTGAAAACAGCTTTTGAAGAGACCAGAAATAAGATGCTTAATGCATCACATCCTTCCATAACTTTCTCTCCCAGTGTAGGCCAACAAGTTTGGCTCTTTACAGAAAACCTCACTCTTCTGTATTTGGCTCACAAGCTCACACAGAAATGGTTGGGCCTATATAAAATCATTGAGATCTTGCTGAATGCTTTGCGTTTGGACCTGCCAAAACAACTTCAGATTCATCCAGTCATCAACATTTCATGTGTGAAACCTTATGTTGACACATTACCTGGTCAACCAGTCTTACAACCTGACACAATCACTGTCACACAGGAAGGTGATGAGGAGTATGAAGTTGATCACATTTGTGCTTCACAAATGCATAATGGTTAACTTCAATATCTGGTACATTGGAGGGGTTGGGACGATTCAGATGATACTTGGGAACCTGCTATTTATCTGCAGAATGCACCTGAGGCAATTGCTGAATTTCACAGATTGAATCCTTCAGCTCCCCATCATACTTGTCTGCAAAATGTGGACTTTGCATCACTTTTCAATTCTTATGAAAACTTTACTATGGTCACTGACTCTCCAACTCATCTGGAATACAAGTCTTGAGGGGGGGGAAGTGTTATAACATTGTATTTTTCCTTGCACACTTTTCACTTTTCTTTTATCTTATCTTATCTTTTCATCTAATCTTATCTTCATCACATGACTAGGTCAGGTCACAGGTCACATGACTGATCACATGATCAGGCCTAGACCAATGATGTCATGCTTGCAGGTTGCTTTATGGGCATAGCCTGTTTAATTTCTGTTTATGAAAGAAGCCTTCTTTTCATTTCCACTGCTTCTTTCCTTCTCTTCCATTTTGATGCCTTGAAGCATTAATCTCTGTCTCTTCTTTTTTACACCTTATCTATGATGTCACCTGGTCTGTGCACATCCCTCTGTAGTATAAATATGGGGTGTATTTGACTAATTCCCCTTAGTCTAATCCACTTAATTATTTGCCTCCTAGAGGTTAAGGCCTAAGGATATTACTCCTCCTTATTCATCATATCTTCTCTCATCACTTTGTGTCTGTGTGGATTTTGTGGCAAGACCCTGCATGATGTCTGCATTGCATCAAGCCCTTGTCTTTGTGAAGCCAGAAGTATAGTGTTTCTCTAGGTAGCTCAACAATGACTGTGGAAACAGTAAGCATTAAAAGATGCCATCTTAATCAGATGTGATTTCTAAGATTCCAACTAAACCATATGTAGCTAATGAATGGAAGATGTATTGTAGATGAAATCTAGCCATAAAGAGAGAACTAGTATCTTAATGTGTATACAAAAAATGAACTACAATGTGTATACAAATATGTGTTATGACATTACAACCAACCTTGTACTCTGTGTTAGCAAGGTTGCACAATTACTCCCTGTGTACTCTGTGTTAGCACATGGGCATGACCATTTATGATCACATGACCTTTGGGTCACATGACTTCCCTTTCCCTGATCACATGACTACCTTGTCCCTTCACACATTCACACCTTCACTCATCACATGTATCACATCTTCCACTCTCTTCACTTCTTCACAATCATCACGACATCACACTGATCATCTTAGATCTCTCCACATCCTCAAGGCTTCCATGCCTTTCTCATCTCCACTCCTTTCCCTTTGATTGGTATGATCACTCATCTAGATTGATATCTAGATTATGACCCTGCAGGATCTTGATGATCTCTGCCATGATCCCTATCCTGATCTTTCACATTTTGTGATCGATCTTCCATTCTATGGTATGCACTGTATTCATCTTAGCTCTTCCATTTCTCCCTAGATGAATACCTAACCTTTTATGCATGGACTTTTACCTTATATCTTATCATCCAATAGCAGTAATACTGTATACCCTAGACCACAGGTCACAGCTTGGTCTGTGCACCTTCTTGTAATGTATATAAGGGGTTGTGCAAGGGCTGTTGTCCCCCAGCCAAATCCACTTGTTCATCTCTCCTACTCTGCCTTAACTGGTGGCCTAATAATGTTAAGCTATAACAAGTAAAGAGGTAGCTATTTGCCTGCCTGGTCTTTGGACTGCTCAGGAGTGAGGCATTGCCTGGATGTGGTCTCACTTATTCTCCTCTCCTTTTCTCTTCTTACTGTGTGGTCATGCAAGCTTGAGACATGGTCAAGATGATGTCATAGTCAAGACAACTCGTAGCAACATTCTTTGAAGTATCGTCCTATCTTTGTGAAGGACACTAACCCAATGTAGAAACTCCACGTGATGCAAGGCCTTATCGCAAGAACCTATGGATGTCATACCTGCAGGTATCATAGGCATATACTGCCGGATGCCCTTATCATATTTGATGCTATATTTATAGATACCTCCTTATCTGTGGGTTTTGAAGAAGACCTCAATGGGATACTGTGTGGAATGCCCCAAGGTGGAGTGGCACCCCTGACCAGCTTTCAAGGATGGCAACCTGGAGATAGCCATGCGATTACCCAAGACCCAGACTCCTCACCCCAAGGGTCATCTACGATTATGCTGCATTTTTAGGTTGCAGTATTAGGAGGAAGCGTGCATGATGCAATAGTCCATTGCAGTACTGGCAATACAATAGTTTGCCAAGGAGTATGAAGATCATTCTCTCCTTATACCCGATTCCCTTTCAGCTGTTCTAGCAATCTCTCTTCTGGATGTTCTCAAGGATTCAGTCATTGATGCCAGATTGCCCGACGGGTTATGGTGATGGAAGATAGGCAGGGTTGTGTATAGTGTTTCTCTGGTTACTCAACAATATGTTTATGAATGTAACCCTATAAGCATAGTATAGAATACAAAGGGAAATCTAGATGAAACCCTAGGACATGTGTTGAGCCATAACATTATCATCATGTGATCACAGATCACATGACTAGTCAAGTAGTCATTTAACTATGAAAAGTGTACAAGTACAATGAGTGTACAAAGTATGTTCACTAGACACATAATAGATAGAAAAGGCCATTAAGTATAATAAAAGTTTAGTAATGATTTGAGTATATATGGCTTGGAAAGAAATTGGCTATGCTATCAAAATAGATGGTAGAATAAATGGAGATCTCTACCTTCAAATTTTGAAGAATAAACTATTGAAAATCATGTAATATCATGGTTCTAGTTCTTCTAACACCATTTTTTAGTAGAATAATAACTCTAAGCACATATACAAGAAGATCAAAGAATGGTTAGATAAGCAGGATTTCAAAACTATAGTATGGCCTACATAGTCTCCTAACTTAAACTCCATTGGACATCTCTAATAATACCTCAAAAAAAGGCAAATTCCTTGCAATAGCATAAAAAGTTATAGAATTGAATTTGTTGCAGATCTAAAGAGATTGCTACTCTGCCAACTAACCCAACAACCCAGCAGACAATCAGGACAAATGATATGAGGCTTGAACCTAAGATGTCAGATAAAAGGAAAGATGCTAGGACAGCAAAAGGAAATGCAGATATAAAAAGAGGGCTGTATATCAGGGGAACTTCCTATACATGAACTCCAGGACTACTCTTGCAAGTTCTTTATAACAATGGTACTTTTGCAACCATGTTCCAGCTTTCTCCTAATACTAAAATCCTATTGATGCTAGTATAATCATGTTTGGCTCTTGGGGTGAGGGTTCTGAGCCTTGGGTAATCATATAGCTGTTTATCAGATTGCTATCCTTGAGAACAAGGGCAGTGTCATCATAGATCCATGGTATGTTCTATAACCCAACAGATGTTCCATTTAGAACAATGATGTCACTAGTGGCTCAAGTTATTATATCTGTATCTGTAATATGATAAGACCATCTTAGCAATGATAGCCTCTTGAGGTCACAGGTATAACATCAGTAATTGGTACAATAGAGAATTATGTCACATGATCTTTGATAATTGCTGGATACAGTTCTTCCAATAAATGTCTTCCATTCTACTTGGTACTGGGTTCTGTACTTCATTGGGGAACAAGCTTGCTCATAGGCCAATATATTGGCAGTTTGGTGGTATAAGAACAATATGATGGTTTGATGAGGGGAGAGGGGAAAAAGTGGCTTTATCTCCAGACATACCTCACTTCTAGGGATCCAATGAAGGACTAATAGGTGAATAGCTGTCTTTTACAAGTCTTAACTTCACTAGGCCACCACTAAGAGCAGGGTAGGAGAGGTAACAAGTGGATTAGGCTGGGGGAACAGTCTGTACTCATAACCCCTTATATATATTACAAGATAGTGCATGGACCATGCTGTACACTAGGGTCTAGGGTATATGTGATTAATGCTATTGGCTTTACAATATAAAGGGAAAGGTCCATGAGGAGAACATTAGGCACTTCTTCTGAAAAATAAAACAAAGTGGAAATGAAGTGCAGAAACTAGAGTAAAGGGGATGATCAATCACAAGATGTGATAATCAGGAAGAGAGATCATGGCAGAGATCCATCTAGGATCTTGCAGGGTTCATGATTGAGATGCAATCTCAATATGTGATTGTACCAATTAGAAGGTAAGGTGGAGATGAAAGAGGTAAGGTAATTGTGATTGGAATGGAAGAGTGATTGGTGATTCATGAAAAGTGTGAAGAGAGATAAGAGATGTGATCAATGTGAAGGGTTAGGGGCATGATTGATGTGAAGGGATGGAGTGGTCATGTGATCAGGGAAAGAGAAGTCATGGCACTTGTGCATGCAGAAGTATACAGTTATAATGCAGAGTTCATACACAAATTTGTAACAGACTTTAAATGAAGTGAGAGAGGATATTAGTTGCATAGTATTAGAAATTGATTAAAAGCATGCCTATAAGAGTTTATGCAGTTTTCTAGGCAAAAGAAGACCATGTTAAATACTAATAATATGCCTCAAATGAAAAGTACAAAAACTGGCCCAATGAGGTGTTCATTTTATAATGGTTATATCTTGGCAGCATGTGATTGAAATCATGTAACATATAGAGCAATGCTGTAGCCAAGGGTCTATACTACAATTCATCTCACCAAAAACAAAGTATAATTCTTTCATATGATTGCAGTATTCATTATATACTAGATTGGAGTCAAATATTGGGCTGGTTTTTGAAGTCACTATATGGTGATAATTAAGAGGCTATCTTTATGGTCTCAAATGCAATTACAGAAAGAAGATTCAAGCACATTCACTTGTGATTCCACCATAACAGAGACTTAGTTGCCAATGATCAGATAGATCTCTATTATATTGAAGGTAGTAATTCTGCTAACATGCTAACATGTTCACTAAAAATCTGGAAGAGATAAAGTTTGTGAAGTTCAGATCCTAGCTGAGTTTGTCCTTCTTCTAAACATTAAAAGCAGCTTCTAGCACATTTATGCTTTCATTTAAACCTTGCACTCAGCAAGGGAGAGTGTTGGATAGTTTGAACTGGCACTATTAAGCTGCCACCTACTAGCTACAAGTAGATAAGAGTACAAATGTAGCACACACACATACATTGTGCCCCTATAGATTGCCTCTAAGTGAAATAAATGAGAGACTACTATATAGTATTATGACTTTATGATAATACTTGCATAATGAATGCTACAAGTGCTTGTATGAGTTGCATAAGTGCATACTTTATGACATCCCTGATCATGTGACCACTCTGTTCCTTCATACTTCATGCCTTTATCTGTCACAAGATTACATCTTGAATCTCTCTCCCTTTACTCTTCATGAACTCATGCCAATCATCTAGATTCTCACCACATCTCATAGTTATTGCATGCCTGTAATGCATCTTTCATTTCCTTTCATCTCTGCCATTCCTTCCAATTGGTATAATCATCTTATGACTCTGCAGAACCCTTGATGGGATTACTGCCATGATTCTTCTCTTGATTATTCACATTTTGTGATGATTCTTTATTTCCTTCCTTCTTGCATTTATCTTCACTTCTAATCTTCTCAGATAAATGCCTTACCTTTCACTCATGAACTCAACCCTTTACCCTAGCATTGCCTTTCTTAATTACTATATATCCTAGACTAGACACAGCTTGGTTTGTGCACACTTCTATACTGTATATAAGGGGTTATGAGTTGGCTATTGTTCCTCAGCCTAATCCACTTGTTGACCTCTCCTACCCTATCTTAGTTGGTGGCCTAGTGAAGTTCAACAACTTGTAAAGGATAGCTATTCACCTACTGATCCTTCATTGGATTTCTAGGAATGAGGCATTGTCCAGAGATAAAGCTAACCTCTCTTCTCTTCTCTCATCAATCATATCAAGCTTATACCTCATCAAGAACTCATTCCACTCTTGAAATATGAAAGACATTTGTTGTATTCTTATTGTACTAGAAAGTATCAAAGATCATATAACTCAAGATCTCAAATGTCCCATCTTGAAGATGTTATATGTTGCGGAACCGAAGAGTTCCGTCTACCCAACCACATAACTAACCAACCCGGCAGATGACCAGGGAACGAGACGATGAATCCTAGAGAGAACGTCCGGATGATAAGAGTGCTGGACAGCAGGGATGAGGGATTTGGGAATAAGGAGAGGACTGAGTCGGGACGTCTTCATAGATGAACTCCAGGACTACTCTTGCAAGTCCTTGATAACCACTAGACTATTGCACTAGGGTTCTGGCTTCCTCCTAACACTACAACCTAAC
>JBBPJS010001583.1:0-10344 GCA_038088835.1 Singerocomus rubriflavus
TCATAAAATGGAAATTAAAGAGGCTATGCCCATAAGGCAGCCTGCAGGTATGACATCATTGGTCTAGGCCTGATCATGTGATCAGTCATGTGATGAAGATAAGATAAAAGATTAGATCAAAAGATAAGATAAAGAAAAAAGAAAAGAAGAGAAAAGTGCAAAGAAAATGTATGATGTCATAACACAAGGTAGCTATTTGCCCACCTGGTCTTCAGACTGCCTGAAAGTGAGGCATTGCCTGAATGCAGTCTCACCACTCCTTCTCTACCCCTATTTATAACTGTGTGGTTACACTAGCTCAAGACTTGGTCAAGACAGAACCCAGTCAAGACATCTTGGAAGACATTTTTTGTAAAGACTTGCCCATTTTTGTAAGGACATTACCTTGAAGGAAAACCTATGTGATGCAAGATGTTATTGCAATGCTCTGTGGATGTTATACCTGTGGGTTGCATAAGTGTACACTACCAGCTTCCTTTATCATATTAACAGTGTTCTATTTATTAGTGTTCCTTCTTGGTTGTGACCTTGGAGAAGATTCTGTTGGGTTAACTGTGTGTACAGCTTCAGGATGGGGTGGCACCCCTAATCAAGCTTTCAAGGTTGGCAATCTAAAGATAGCCACATAATTATCTGAGAGCCCAACTCCTTGCCCTATGGCTCACTCACAATTATACCATACTTATAGAATATGATATTAGAAGAATGCACATCAGCTGCAATAGTGCTTGGTGATACTGACAATGTAAGAGTTTGTCAAGGTGTTGAAAATCACCCTTTTCTCACTTCTGTTCCCTTTCACTGTTCAGCATTCTCTTTCTCTATGACTGCTCTAGGATTTCCTTGGTGATGCCAGATCATCCAACAGGTTATAGGTGATAGATATAGGCAGGGTTATAGTGTTTCTTGGGTCGCTCAACATACCTGCAGGCTTGGAGATGATCTTATTGAGTGCTATGTGAAATACCCCAAGATGGGATGGCATCCCTGACCAGCTTTTAAGGGTGACAACCTGGAGATAGTCATGCAATTACCCAAGACCTGGAATCCTCACCCCAAGGATCATCTATAATTATGCTGCACTCATAGAATGCAGTATTAGGAGGAAGCATACTAGGTGCAACAGTCCTGGTAGTACTAGGGATGCAAGAGTTCCCTAAGAAGTATAGAGATCATCCTCTTCTTTATTTCCAATTCCCTCATAGCTGTTCTAGCATTCTCTCACTCTATAACTGCTTAAGGATTCAGTCATTGATGCCAGATTGCCTGATGGGTTATGGTGATGGAAGATAGGCAGGGTTATATATATGTTTCTCTGGTCATTCAACAGCTACTTATGGCTTAAATATCTATAGTCCATGGTTTGTTAATATGATAAGACCACCTTGATAACAGTAGCCTCTCAGAGTCACAGATATAACATCAGTATTCAGTATGATGAAGAATATGTCATGTGATCTTTTATAGTTTTAGGTTCAATGTCTTTCAATGAATGTGTTCTGTACTTTCTAATACTAGGTTCTGTTCTGGACATGGTATGAGTTGGCTCACTGGCCTAACATTGGTAATTCGGTGATGCAAGGACAATATAAAAGTGCAATGAGAGGAGAGAAGGGAGGTTTGGCTTTATCTTCAAATGTGCCTTATTCCTAGGGATTCAATAAAGGACCAGTAGGCAAATAGCTGTCCTTTACTTAGTCTTAACTTCACTAGGCCACCACTAAGGGCAGGGTAGGAGAGGTAACAAGTGGATTAGGCTGGGGGATAACAGCCAACTTATAACCCCTTATATATGGTACAAGAGTGAGCATAGACCAAGCTGTGTCTCAGGTCTAGGGTACATGATATTAGTGCTATTGAATGATAAGGTAAAGGGTTTAGTCCATAAGTAAAAGGTTAGGCACTTCATATATTAGAATGGAAGAGGCAGATATGAAAGTGCAGGAAATAGGGTAAAGGGAAAGATTGATCACAAAATGTGAAAGATCAAGAAGGGAATTGTGGCAGAGATCCATCTAGGATCTTGCAGGGTCATGATCGAGATGCAATCTTCATTGATGATTGTACCAATCAGAGGGAATGACAAAGATAAGGAAGGTGAGGTAATCAGAATGGAAGAGTAATCAGTGTGAAGTTGTGAAAGGTATGAAAAGGTGAAATAGAGAATGTGATCAACATGAAGGGTTAAAGATGTGACTAATGTGAAGGGACAGTGTGATCATGTGATCAGGGAATGTGATGTCATGGCACTCATGCATGCAAGCAAGTAATCATAGTGTAGAGTTCATAGTACTATAGTACACAAATTCATAACACTTCCCCCATCTCTAGAATGGATTTCAGACATCCAAAGATTAGAGAGGAATTTGTGTTGTGGTCATGAAGAGAACAATCATCATCCAATAAAGAACTGACAATTATCCAGTCATAAAGGGTGATAGGAGGGGCTTGGGTAATTAAGGCAATTATTGATGAAATGCAGTGCTTGATGGCAAACTTAAGAATGAATATCCAAGATGTTCCAGCAATTCATTAGATCCACATCCATACTTGAAGCATATAAGACAAGAGTTCCATATATGGCCAGAAAGGAAAGGCAATTAAAATTCCATATATTTCAATGGAAAGCATGTGACAAAAGACATGGAAGGGTTTTGAGAATCTTCTTGTCAAAACCTATAAAACCAAAAGGAAGAGCTAAACAGTTTTCATGTCATGTTCAGGACTTTTCTGCAAAGGGGTGAATAATATAGAGTTTGATGTAGAATATTGAAGAGGAGAGCAATAAGACCTTTTGTTTTAACAGATTGGAATCTTTGATAAGAGAATAATAAGTTTGAGTGATCTGCCAAACTATAAAACCAGGGGGAATGATAGCCTTTTACAGACTTGCTTAGATTCAAAACACTTTTAGAGTCTTATCCAGGACTAAAGCACTTTATAGTTATACTAAGGACTTCACAATACTTCATCACAGATAACCATGGTATTCTCAGACAGCATTATTATTGATTTCATAAATGATTTCATAGTTTAAAGTCTTTGGCTAGACAAATGCATTTCTTTAAGGTCTTTAGCTAGATCAGAGAGGAAAGATGATATCTTGAACTTGAAGAACTTGTATGAATACTTTGACTTGTTTTTAATATGAATTTCAATGGCAGCTTTCTCTATATTCCAGGGAGTAGATCTTCAGAGTTACTACTTCTTGCTGGCTTCATCATTTGACTGGCTACTACTTCCTTTGAGCTTCACCTATCTGATTAAGGAGAGAAAGAATGAGATGGTATCTTGCAAGTGTGGGAATGTGAAGTACTTTTTCTTTTCTTGATTTCACTTGACTTTTCAGAATGAGCCTCACTTCTCTATAGAGATGAATAACTGTTATCCTATAGTCTTGTGTTATTTTGAAAATAATTTTTCCTTTAAGCTTGATACAAAAAACGATGTGGGGATTTCTGAATTATACACTAGGAGAAAATCCAAAGACCTAGAGGCTAAACTGAGTGGTGACAGAGGATACTGCTGGATACTGATCTTGCCAACTTGTTCAGATAATAGTTTATAGTCTTCACAGACTCTAGACAGTTTATCAATATGCTGATCTAGATAGTTTTAAGTCATTTCAGACTGTACCATAGTTTATAGTCATTGCAGACTATATAGAATGCTTTGATGTAATCTCTGCAATTGGTTTTTTCAGAAAGAACATATTTATCCTCATGTCTGAGCTGAGAATCTTTTCTTCTTTTTATACTTTTGTAGTGTTTCTTTTATTCTTTTGATCTTTTGTATATTTCTTTTCTGATTTTTGGAAAGGATACAGCAAGAGTAAGAAAGAGCAACATAATTGAGGAGCAGTTTTTGATCTTAAATAATTAAAAGCCTTGATATTCAATGAGACTTCAGTTGTAACAATAAAATATCTTAAACTTCAATTTTATTCTTGATCTAGAATGTTTTCTGAAAGAAAACAAACTAAAAGAAAAGTAAACCTTTTTAATTTTTGTTCAGGAACAATTGAGTTTCTGTTCATCTCAGAAACTATGACATTTAACAACTATGCCAAATGTCAACTGTGTTTCTGTTCTGCAGTTAGAACTAATGATCATTGAGTGAACAACCACCAGAAAGTTTTTAATGTCTGCTTCAAGACAATTGTGAACTTGATTCTTTGAATCTTCAGGTATGGGCCTTACTTTCTTGCAAATAAATAATGGATGCCTTGAATCTTCATAAACCTTGTAAGCAATTCCCCAGTTTGACAACAAGGCAGATTATTGGAGCATTTTAATGACTAGAGCTCAAGTCAGGGGTTTGAACAGTTTCTGAATATGTTCAGATTCTAACAATTGTCTTGTTATGACCACCAGAAAAGTTTAATGATATTTCAGTTATGTCTTTTTCTTGATTTGGTTTCTTTTTCCTTTATAGTTCTCACTTTTGCAGAAACAAATAACCTTGTGATCTCACTTCTCATTGAATGAATAAACATATGCCAGATGATAAAACCATTGAACCTTAAAGAAAACTTTCATGTTTAGAGACTGTGCAAATTGTCTATGACAGTTTCTGTACTTGTCCAAATACTAGGAATAGACATTTTTAAATCATGTTTAGGATTGAATAAGTTTCTGATTGTTTCAGAATCTTTACAGAGATAGTTGTTAATGAAATAGTTTAATGTTATGTTGGACACCTTTTGACTTTGATAACTTAATATCTGTCATGACATCACATTCACATCTTGTACTTTGTGTTAGCAAGGTTGTGCACGACTACTCCCAATATACTCTGTGTTAGCATTGGGCATGACTTCTCATGATCATGTGACCTTCGGGTCACATGACATCCCACATCCCTGATCATGTGACTACTTCATCCCTTCACACTTTATGCCTTCACCTGTCATGTGTATCACATCTTCACACTTTTCATCTCTTCACAACTTTCACAACCTCACACTGATCATCTTAGATCTCTCCACACCCTCATGGTTGGTGCATGCCTGTGATACATCTTCCATTCCTTTCATCTCTGCTTTTCCTAATCAGTACAATATCTCATCTAGATTTCTAAATCATAACCCTGTCAAGTCTGTGTCCTCTGTGTCGAAGTCTGACTGGAGTTGTGAAGTTCTGAAGGGATTAGTGGCAGGGGTGGACTGAAAGTCCTGATGGGGGAATGGAGTGATAGGGGAACTCAATGAGGACATCAGCACAGGACTTGTGTGTCATGCCCTTATATAGGCCCATGTCCTTGAATTTCAGAGGTTATAGGAGCGGAGGTCCAAAGCAGAGGTGGAGTAGGAGGTGTAGGAGTTAAGGGGGGATCAAACGAGGACAGGAGGAGTAACTTAGTTGATATTCATACTAAGGAAACATACAGGAGGTGCATCTCTTAAGTATGAGTGAAGTAAGGTACAAGGTACAAGGTGAAACAATATAGCATGTGGAAATGTCAAGTGACCATATGGTTATGTCAAGAACATATGGAGGTATCAAAGAATGATGGAACAAAGGAAGGACAGTGACAATGATAGACAGAGACATATGAATGATATAAATAGTAGGTTCAATGCTTTTGAGGGCTGGTGCAAGTAGGGGAACAAACTCCGGGGTAGGAGCTCTGAAGGATAGAAGCCCCAAAGGATAAGAGGTATAGGAGGGATGAGGGGTGACAGAGGTTGTCAGAGATGGGCAGAGAAGGGGCGATAGGGGTCAAATGGATGGATATAACAGACCCTGCAGGATCTTGATGATCTCTGCCATGATCCCTCCTTTGATCTTTCACATCTTGTGATCAATCTTCCATTTATATTAATCCCTGCAACTTCATCTCCACTTCTTCCATTCTGATAAATGAGTTGCCTAACCTTTCCCTCATGGACTAAACCCTTATATAGTAAAGTCAATAGCATTAATAGCATATACCATAGATAGTAAGTCACAGCTTGGTCTGTGCACTCTTCTGTACCATATATAAGGGGTTGTGCAAGGGCTGTTGTCCCCCAGCCAAATCCACTTGTTCACCTCTCCTACTCTGCCTTAACTGGTGGCTTAGTGATGTCTAAGCTATAGCAAGTAAAAGAGTAGCTATTTGCCTACCTGGTCTTTGAACTGCCTAGAAATGAGGCATTGCTCAGATGTGGTCTCATCTTACCCTCCTCCCTCTATTTTTATTCTGTGTGGTCACACCAGCTCAAGATATGGTCAAGACAAGTCATAGTCAAGACAACTTGAAGCCACATTCTTTGTGAAGTATGCCCATCTTTGTGAGGGCTCTAACCATTGTAGAAACTCCATGTGATGCAAGACCTTATCACAAGAATCTATGGATGTAATACCTGCAGAAGACATAGGCATACACTGCTGGTCAACCTTATTATATTAACAATGGTTATTTATAGTTGTTTCTTCTTGGCTGTGGCCTCAGAGATGATCCTGTTGAGTGTACTGTGTGGAGACCCCAGAATGGGGTGGCACCCCTGATCAGCTTTCAAGGTTGGCAACCTGGAGATAGCCATGCAATCACCCAAGAGCCAGAATCCTCACCCTAAGGCTTGTCTATGATTATGCTGCATTCATAGGTTGCAGTATTAGAAGAAAGCATGCACAGTGCAATAGTCTGTTGCAATACTGACAATGCAATAGTTTGTCAAGGAGTATGAAGATTATTCTCCCTTTTATCTGATTTCCTTCCTGCTGTCCAGCATTCCTTTCCTCCACAACTTCTCTAGGATTCAGTCATTGATGCCAGATTGCCTAATGGGTTATGGTGATGGAAGATAGGCAGGGTCATGTATAGTGTTTCTCTGGTCGCTTAACAATACCTTGACCTTGAGTTGTGTGTTTGAGTTCTGTGCACATTGAATATTAACCAGAGAAGGAAAACTTGAACAGATCTTCAAAATAGATTTCTTTATTATGATTTGACTTATCCATACTAATGGGGCACCTTGGTATCTGATATCTTCATCCACAATCTTTCAGAGCTATGGTTCTTGATTCCACCCAGAGTCCTATTTCAATCTGAGCTTCCCATAGGTGTTTTATGGTCAGATATCTTCAACTTTGACTAACTGGGCATATGGCTTCATCACTTCTTGAGTTTGAAAAATTCTTAGATCTATCTTGTACATCTTCTCTAGTCCTTGCTTGTGATTCTTTTAACATCATATTAGGATGAAGCTGTAAAGAAAACAGGAGAGTCAGATAGATGATGTCATCAGTGGGGAAATGTTGATGAGGGAGTTTCAGGAATGGAAAGGGATGGACACAGTTGAAAAGAATCTTAAGAAGGTCTAATTGTTAACTGTCTTGTTACCAGAACTGTTTTTTCAATAGAGACTTCATAAGGAGACTGAGATATTACTACAGAATTAAGCACCATTCTTTTTAATTCTTTGGCCAAGCTCTGATAAAGAGGCCCTGTGAAAAAACACTTGAAGTGTCTTGATCATAAGTGTACTGAAGAGCAAGTTCTTAAGTGGCAACATGAACAGTTCTTGAATGAAAGCCTAGTATGGCATGCAATCTGGTCTTATTAACCCAGCTGTCTTGAAGGATGTGTTTGATGCCTGTTGAGGTTTCATATGCTCTGTTGACCAACCTCTATTCAATTCTATCTTCTTTGTTTTTTAAGAACATGAAGTGTTTTCTTGTCTTGTGTGAAACAAATCTTTGGACTGGACTTCTTTTAGAGCTTGCTTTCACAATTCCACCAAGGTCTGTACACTATAACCCTTGGCTTCAGCAAGGCATTTTGATTTGATATCAATCTTCTGATAAGCTTCTTTAATCAAGAGAGTGACTTTGGTTTGCAAAAAAGATCTTCAATATAGGAACAATTATTAAACAAGTGTTGCAAGGAAATCATTGAAGGGTATGTGGAGAGAGGATCATAATAGTGAAGTACTTGCTGCTGGACACACTCTAGATTCCAGGGATTGCAGCATTCAGAGCAAAGGGCTTGACAAACAGTATTCTTATGGCTCTGCAGCTGCACTATCATATGATGTCATGAGCATCAACATGAATCTGGTATGAGTGGGTGCAATGGTGTACACTGATATAATCTGTTCTTCTAGAAGTCATGAGGGAATGATTCTTGAATGGATATGGTGGCATCTTCTGGTCACAGGCTGGTAAGTAGTCTAATCCAAGTGCTGCAGAACTGAAGAGTTATGCTACACTGCCAACCTAACCAACCAACCTGGCAGACAACCAGTCATAACAGTGAGTCCTAGAGATAAATCCACGATAAAAGAGTGCTGGACAGCAGGGAAAGAGGATCGGATATAAGGAGAGAACTAAGTCAGACTATCTTCATAAGAAACACCAGAACTACTCTTGTAAGTCCTTTCTAGTATTGTATTCTTGCAATGATACACTGTCTTCCTTCTAACACTACAACCTAACATATGTATGTAATCATGTTCAGCTTTTGGGGTGAGGGTTCCAAGCCTTGGGTAATCACATGGCTGATTCCAGGTTGCCATCATTAAGAATGATATGTTGTCACTGTAGATATGGGAGTTTGTATGGAAAACCTTCATATATATTCCAATGAGAGATGTGATGCTACTCATAGCTTAAATATCTATAGTCCATGGTTTGTTAATATGATAAAACCACCTTGACAACAGTAGCCTCTTGGAGTTGCAGATATAACATCAGTATTTGGTACAATGAAAAATACATCACATGATCTTTTATAGTTTCAGGTTCAATGTCTTCCAATGAATGTGTTCCATACTTCCTAATACTGGGTTTTGTTCTGGATGTGGTACAAGTTGGCTTGCTGGCCTAATGTTGGCAGTTCAGTGGTGCAAGGACAATATGAAAGTGCAATGGGAGAAAAGAAGGGAGGTTTGGCTTTATCTTCAGATGTGCCTTATTCCTAGGGATCCAATGAAGGACTGGTAGATGAATAGCTGTCCTTTACTTAGTCTTAACTTCACTAGGCCACCACTAAGGGCAGGGTAGGAGAGGTAACAAGTGGATTAGGCTGGGGGATAATAGCCAACTCATAACCCCTTATATATGATACAAGAGTGAGCACAGACCAAGCTGTGTCTCGGGTCTAGGGTATACAGTATTAGTGCTATTGGATAATAAGGTAAAGGGTTTAGTCCATAAGTAAAAGGTTAGGCACTTCATATATTAGAATAGAAGAGGCAGATATGAAAGTGCAGGAAATAGGGTAAAGGGAAAGATTGATCACAAAATGTGAAAGATCAAGAAGGGAATTGTGGCAGAGATCCATCTAGGATCTTGCAGGGTCATGATCAAGATGCAATCTCGATTGATGATTGTACTGATCAGAGGGAATAATAGAGATAAGAAAGGTGAGGTGATTAGAATGGAAGAGTGATTAGTGTGAAGTCATGAAAGGTGTGAAGAGGTGAAACAGAGAATGTGATCAACATGAAGGATTAAAGGTGTGACTGATGTGAAGGGACAGTGTGATCATGTGATCAGGGAATGTGATGTCATGGCACTCATGCATGCAAGCAAGCAGTCATAGTGCAGAGTTCATAGTATCATAGTACACAAATTCATAACACTTATAAACCCAGATCACAAAATGGTAGGGCTGATGCCTTATCCAGAAGACCAGACTATAGTGAAGCAGCTGAAAAAATCAATACTAACATCACAGTGCTGCCACCAAAAGTTTTTAATAATCATGTTACTTTGTCTTCTTCCTTTATGGATGAAATCATTGAAGCCACTCAAAGAATAAACAATGATATTCCCCCTATATTTCATTGAAACAAACAATCTCAAGTGTTCATGAATGATAATCACAAAACCAATGTTTCTTAGAGCATGTGTATGAAATGTTTCATATTATATCATGACTCTCCCCTTGCAGATCATGCAGGTCAAGCTCACACTCTACATTTGTTATCTAGATCTTTCTCTTGGCCAGGAATCATGAAGGATCTAAAAAACTATATTTCATCTTGCCAAGTTTGCACAATATTTGAAGGATGTCAACATGTATCAGGGGTTAAACCTCTCCCATTGCCAATTGCAAGTCAATCTTGGCAAGATATATCTATTGATTTTGTTTTAGAATTCCCTTCAATACAAGGAAAGGATTTTATATGCATTATTATTGATCAATTTTCTAAAGAAGTCATTTTTGTCCCTTGTTTTAAATCTATTTCCTCCAAAGAGCTGGCTATGCTATTCAGGGACCATGTCTGGTATGTTCATGGTCTTTCTTCTTCTATTGTTTCAGATAGAGAAACATAGTTCATCTCTGAATTCACTACCTCATTATGCAATTTACTGCACATCAAGCAGAAGATTTCTACTGCTTATCACCCCCAAA
>JBBPJS010001584.1:0-10342 GCA_038088835.1 Singerocomus rubriflavus
CCTCTGCCTTTCTCTGCTCCTCCTCCTCCCTCCTCACCTTCACTCATCACCTCTGTTCTGCTGCTTTCACCTCCCACAGAGCATCATTGTCATCAGCACACTCCACTAGTTGTTCATTGGCTTACATTTTGATATTGGTGAAGTCAAACATGATGGTGGTTTTTCTAAGAAGTTGGCCACAGATCACTTAGACTTTATACTGCACAGGTAACACTCCACCCCACCAGTTAGCCTTTTTTTTAGACTTCACAATCAATGGAGTCATGTGATCCTCAGTGGCCTTCAAGGGTTCAGGCCTAAGAGGGGAATACTGTTATATTCCACATTTCAAGTCAACTTCAGTACTTCTGTATCATCTCCGTTGTACCTCCAGTTCATCTCTTCTCTGTTCTCCTGTATCTACTCTATTTGGACTTGTACTTAGTGTTCCTCCCTGACTCTGTCCCTGTTATGTTCTCCTATGTCACTCATACTTTATGTTCCATTTCTCACTTAGTTAGAACTCCAATACTGGTGCTTGCTTAGGAGCACAGCTCCAAGGCTATGCTCTGGCATAGTCTTACCTCTGACCTCTCTGGTATATACTGTAACCTGACTCTGGACTTAGTCATCTGAGTCCCTCCATATATAAACTCTATAGTTACAACTTGTACACTTCAGTTTGAATATCAACATAACCTGATGCTCTTCCCACTCATCCCCTAAGTCATTGATCGACTTCTCCTAATTACCCCTCTGACCTCTGACCTCCAACCTCCAACCCTTCATAAATTCAGGACAACCAGATTCCATGCAAGGGTGCACCACATAAGGTAAAGCCAAGTCCCATCCAAACCCCTCAACTCCAAACCTTTGGAGTTCCCCTCAGAGCAGTGTCCATCCAGAGTTTAACACTCATATGAGAGATAATAGAGTGGGCAAAATGTCCAGCATGAAGCTGAGCCAGAATAGTAACTTTTTAATCAATAAAAAGAGATTTTGTTATGGAATCAAAGAGTTATGCTACTCTGCCAACTAACCCAATAACCTGGCAGACAACCAGGACAAATGATATGGGGCTTAAACCATCTTGTATGGTGATAAGAAAAGGTGCTAGGATAGTGATAGGGAATTTGGAATAAGAGAGAGGGCTGATGTGTTAGGAACAGTGGAACTATACTGATGAATGGATCCCTTGAGTGATCTTGAGTACTGAGTACGATGGTTCAATAATGAAAGATGAAGGTAAGAGGGTAACCCTTAGGTCTCACTTCCAACTAGTGGATGATTAACCAAGTGGATTAGGCTGAGGGATGACAGCCAAAGACAGTCCCTTTATATACTACAGAATAATGCACACGGACCAAGTGATGTCATAGATAAGATGTGAAAAGGAAGCACACCATGAGAACATCAAATGGAAGAGAAGAAGCGGAGATTAAGAAAAAAAGAGAAGCAAGACGGAAATGAAAAGAAGTCTCTCACGAGATGGAAATGAAAGATAAGAGCCTGGACCTCTACATGAGGTTGCCTGCAGGCATGACATCATTGATGACATCATAGGTCTAGACCAATTATGTGATTGATCAGGTGACAAGTCACGTGACCTAGTCATGTGATGCTAGATGATAAGATAAAATAAAGGAAAAGAGAAAATCGTATAAGTCCAAAGTGAAGTTCGTAACACTTCCCCCCCCTCAAGACTCAGATTTCAGACGAGTCAAGTTTTCATATGGGGAAAAAAGCGAAGCAAAGGAAAGACCAGTGAGACGAAGAGGTCGAGGAGCACTAGGCCGCCATGCATGAAAATTGCAGATTGCATCCTGCGTGTTGGTTAAATAAGCCACCAGTTCCCAAGTATGATCGGAGTCGTCCCATCCTTTCCAATGAACCAGATAATGAAGCGACCCATTTTTGAGTGCAGAATCCACAATGTGATCAACTTCATATTCTTCATCTCCCTCCTCCGTAACATGTATAGCATCCGGACGAAGCACAGGTTGGGAGGGTGACAGTTCAAAGTAAGGTTTTATCCGACCCATGTTGACAACGGGGTGAATCTTCATTCGAGAGGGTAATTCCAAACGCACCGCATTCGGCATTACCTCAAGAATCCGATATGGGCCCAGCCATCATTGTGATAACTTGGGAGAAGGATAAGGGAGTTTAAGGTGGTCAGTGGACAACCAAACTTTATCACCAATTGACGGTGTAAAGGTGACAGGGGAATGAGGTCATGTAGCCATAACGTCTCTAGCCTTGTTCAAAGCCTGTTGAACATCATCATGTGCTACAGCACATTCACCAGCAAATCCTGGGAGTCCATCCGCAAATCCAAAACAGGGAACATAATTACACGTGATTGAAAAAGGAGTTTTTCCCATTGCAGAAGAAACCGAATTATTATGATGAAACTGGGCCATGGTGATCCAATTGGGCCAGTCAGTTTGCTTCTTGGCAACAAATTTTCTTAAATAAGCAATCAATTCCTGATTGACCTACTCTGTTTGCCCATCAGTTTGCGGATGATATGCCATAGAGATTTTTTGTGATATATGGAGAAGGTTGCATAAAGATGAAGTGAAGTCTGAAATAAATTGCATTCCACGGTCTGACACAATAGAGGATGGTAATCCATGAAAACACCAGACATAGTTGCAGAAAAGGATGGCCAGCTCCTTTGAAGAGATAGTTTTTGCACAAGGAACAAAGATGACTTCTTTAGAGAATCGATCAACAATTACACAAATCGCATCTTTTCCATTGATGCAAGGGAATCCTGAAACAAAATCAATGGATAGATCTTGCCAAGGTTTATTTGCAATGGGCAAAGGTAACGGAGCAACTCCTGACTACTGTTGTTTTCCTTTTGCTATTGCACAAACTTGACAAGATGATAAATATTGCTTTACATCCTTGGATAACCCCAGCCATATAAAGGTTTGTGAAATAAGATGAAGCATTCTAGCTTGTCCTGTGTGGCCAGCTAAGGGAGAGTCGTGATAAAGTGACAAGCACTTATCTCACAGAGATATGGGAATGTAGATTTTTTGTTGAGAGTTCATGAATACACCTGCACAGAAAACAAACAAGGAAGGAAGTGCATCAGTCATAGAAGATGACATTTGCTTTACTTCTTCCATAAAAGGAGAAGACAGATGGATGTTAAGATTGAAGACTTTGGGAGGCAACACCATGATGTTAGTGTTTATTTTTTCAGCTGCTTCACCATAATCTGGACATCATGACAGGGCATCAGCTCGTCCATTTTGTACACCTGGCTTATAAGTTATGGTGAAATTATATTTTAGTAGTATAGCATGCCAACAAGCTTGACGTGCGGACAGATCCTGGGGTTTTTTCCAGAATTCTAAATTCTTGTGATCTGTCCAGATGTCGAAATGGGAGAGACCTAATAGATAATGTCTCCATTCCTGTAGAGCTCAAATAATAGCAAGCAGTTCTTTGTCATAGATAGGATAGTTCCTTTCTTCTTTTGAAAAGGAGTGTGAATAGAATGCACAAGGTCTCCAGAGCCCATCTTCGCATTGTTGTGATAACACTGCCCCAGTTGCTAGGTCTGAAGCATCAGCTTCAACTCGCATAGGTTTCGAGGTATCTGGAAAGACTAGCAAAGGTGCTTTGGTAAAACGTTCTTTTAGCATATCAAATGCCTTTTGTTGTGCTTCTTGCCATATAAACTCCTGATCTTTCTTCGTCAACAAAGTAAGTGGTTTAGAGATTTCGGCGAAATCTTGAATGAAACGCCTATAGTAATTACAAAGTCTGAGGAAGGATTGCACGTTCTTGAGTTGTCGAGGAGTAGGCCAGTCTAAGATTGCTGTTACTTTGCCTTTTTGCATTTCTACACCTTCCTTGGATACTACCATTCCAAGAAAGTCTACCTTGGATTGTGAGAAATGGCATTTCAATGGTTTGGCATATAGATTGTTGTCTCTTAAGCGCTGGAGTACTTCTCGTACGATAGCTTCGTGTTCTTCTTTTGTTTTGTTTTTGGTAAAGATGTTCACGTCGTCCAGATAAATCAATACACAAACCCATATGTCATTATATATGTCATTCATCATTTGTTGGAACATGGCAGGGGAATTGGTCATGCCAAAATACATGACGAGGGGTTCGTAGGATCCTTCAGGAGTGATGAAAGCTCCTTTCCATTCGTCTCCTTCTTTGATACGGACATTGTTATATCCCCATCAAAGATCTAGAGTGGTGAACATATTGGCACCTTTGAGCTGATCGATGAGAGTTGAGATCAACGGTAATGGATATGCGTTTTTGACCATTCCTTCGTTCAAGTAACAATAATCCATCACCATGCGTTTTTTGCCATCCTTTTTTGGGATGAAGAATACAGGCGCAGTCTGGGGAGATTTTGAAGGATGAATGTACCCTTTCTTTAATTCTTTTTGAAGAAAGGTTCGTACTTCTTCTTGTTCGGTTTCAGATAGAGGTATTACCCATTCCTTCTTTGGTATGAAGTCTGGCTTTAGATCTATACCATGATCCCAGGGTTTTCATTCGGGCATGCGTGTGGATTCGGATTCAGAGAAAACATCGAGAAAATCATGATATGTAGCTGGCACTGCCTTTTTTAACTTGATTTCTTCCTCTTTTGAAATAGTTCTGATGGTAGTAGTGAGGCGACTGTACTCTTGACAGTGCAAGGTGCAACGAGGGAAGGTTATGGTTTTGTTGACCCAATCAATATCAGGATTATGTCTGGAAAGCCAGTCATATCCGATGATGATTTGATGAGTTCCTAGAGTTGAGACTAGTGCATCCAACATCTCTGTATGTCCCTGCAATGTTATAGCTATGGTAACATAGTGTTGCAAGGTTTCTTGAGTGTTGACAGAGCCATCAGCATTGATAGCTTCTAATGGTCTTGCCAATGATTTCTTTTCTAATGCATATTGATTGACTACTTTTGAATCGATGAATGTGTTACAAGCCCCTGAGTTGAGTAAGGCTTTAAAGGCTACAAGACGATCTTGTTCTTGATACATAAAGTTGATGTTGCATGGGATGTTAAACTCTCCATGATGAGCAAGGGTTTTTCCATTTTCTAAAGGGGGTTTATAATTTAACGATGCAATACATACTGATCTTATAAAGGAATTAAGCACACTATGTTTCTTTTCCGGTGCCACACTCTTAGGAGACGCCTTTACAGAAATTCCAAAAGCACATTTGATTGCATTGTCCAGTTCTGAACTATCAAAGTCAGAACACTTTCAATCGTAACAGATCTTGGTAACGTAATTGTCCTTCAACCAAAACTACCCCTTTCAGTCTTGGTCAAATTTAATTTAAAGAAACCTTAGACGCTTGCTTGGCTTTTTCTTCTGACGCAATTCTATCTCTCCAGTAAGCCTCAGCTTCCTCGGTTGTATATTGTGTGCATGATGCCATGATTTGAGGGGACAATACCGCTTGCGCTGCCATGGTAGTTGAATCTCGCATGTCATACAGTTGGGCTGCATGCCATCCATTTGCATCCGGCTGTGTTGAGAATTCCGTTCCTACCATGTAATTTTGGACATAGTCTGCGGGTGGCACGTAATTTCCCCATTGGTCGTACGTTCCTTGCTGATGAACAGGGAATCGCTTTGGCAGCTTGCAATCCCTTGCAATGTGACCCAGACTGTTACAGTTGTAACACTGTACATTGGGGTTCGTGGGGTTCTTTGATGGGAATCGTGCAGGATCATGATTAGTTATCGGTCAGGTTTGTTGTGCACTGATATCCATAGGTGCTCCCCTTCCTGGCTGGGTACCGATGGCTGTAAATTTTGGGTTTGCAGCAGGGGAACGGACTGCAGGGTTGTATAGACATGGGGTGAAAGGAGGTCGTGTAAAGGGAACATTCGGACATGACTGTATTTGCAGTGGTCTAAAAGAAGAAAAGCTTCCTCATTCCTCATTCTCCTTTTCGAAGGCTAACCCAACTTTCTTTACAAGTTCCTTGAAGTCTTCGTACAACGCTTCTGAATCCTGCAAATTAACTTGATGGTAGATAGGGCGATCTACCAAACGTTTGAGAAGAGTAAGGGCATGATCCTCGGAGATCTCAGCTTCCTTGGCTAGCAGCTCAAACCTGCTGAGCCACTCGAAGGTATTTCGTCCACCTTGTGTGAGATGTTCCAACTTTGTAAGTTGTTCGTGTGCTAAGGAGTCGATTTGGAAGTACTGGCTAAACTCCTTTTTGAGGCCTTTCATCGTAGGCCATGCCAGATCTCCTTGGGGAAAACCTATTAACTCTTTCCCATCTTTGTCAAGTCAAGGTTTCTTTTTGAGCTCTTCGTATTCTTCAAGCTTTAGTCTTGCAAAGAGCTGGGCTTTGGTTCCTTCTAGACATGATAGCACTGCTACTATATGGAGCTTATCTGTGTTCCAAGTTTGCATAGACTGCCATAAGTCTATCTTTGTCATCCATAGCTTGTATGTATCTCTTTTGCCGTCCCAGTTCCCAGGATCAGCGATCTTTTTGGTTACATCTTTTGAGGAACTGTTTTGATTCATTTGGGCCGTAATGGCTGTTAATTGTGCCAAAATATCCACGAGCTGTTGTTCTGCGGACATTGCTGATGGAGGAGGTGGCACAGAAAAATCTTGATAAACGGATTGTTCTAACTCTGGTGCAGGTGGGGTAGGAGACTCAGAGTCGTCTTGGTCGTAACCTTCGAAATCTCAGAATTGCGAAAACGAAGATGTATTGGATTGCTTAACACTAGAGATCTCCTAAGCCTATCTTTCAAGGCTTACTCAATCCTAGGAACGTTACAGTTACGGAGTTGGTATGATTTACGGAAGGGATACTTCTTTTTCGCTTTCAACGTCTCAAGATGGTGTCTAATCCTTTCCTTCTTCTCTTTCAATGCTTTCACTGCTGAGAGCTGTATCTCCAGATCAATAAGTGTATCTGAGAGACGTGCCTTTTCCCTTTCCACAAAGAACATGTATGCTGCTTGTCGGAACCTAGTTCCCTGGGCCCACCTTACCCACTCATGGTGAGCTGCTGGTTCTTCAAGACATAAACGATCGATCTGAGCCTTATCGGCTGGATGAATATCTTCTTCGGCTCCGAGATAGTCTTCTATTTTGGAGGTGGCACAATGAGTGCGTGGGTACTGGAGTTCAGGCGTAGGTTCTCTTGGTATGAATTGGTGGTCGAGTAGGTTAGGAACTCTGTTCAAAAGCTCCCAACCAGTTTGCTGGGCGGGGTGGTCGTTGGGATCAGTGCCAAAAGCAGCATCCCTATAGAACCACGGCAACGGCAGACGAGGAGTTGGAGTTCAGACCCGGAGGTCAGGGTCTTGGAAAAATAAAGGGGAAGTGTGACGCTGAGGGTTCACTAGATCGATACAAGATCAGGCAAGGTAAGGAGCCTAATCCAAGTGTTAGGAACAGTGGAACTATACTGATGAACGGATCCCTTGAGTGATCTTGAGTACTGAGTACGATGGTTTGATAATGAAAGATGAAGGTAAGAGGGTAACCCTTAGGTCTCACTTCCAACTAGTGGATGATTAACCAAGTGGATTAGGCTGAGGGACGACAGCCAAAGACAGTCCCTTTATATACTACAGAATAATGCACACGGACCAAGTGATGTCATAGATAAGGTGTGAAAAGGAAGCACACCATGAGGACATCAAATGGAAGAGAAGAAGCGGAGATTAAGAAAAGAAGAGAAGCAAGATGGAAATGAAAAGAAGTCTCTCACGAGACGGAAATGAAAGATAAGAGCCTGGACCTCTACATGAGGTTGCCTGCAGGCATGACATCATTGATGACATCATAGGTCTAGACCAATTATGTGATTGATCAGGTGACAAGTCACGTGACCTAGTCATGTGATGCTAGATGATAAGATAAGATAAAGGAAAAGAGAAAATCGTACAAGTCCAAAGTGAAGTTCATAACATGATGTCAGAGGGACTTCCTAATATGAGATCTTCAGAACTACTTTTGCAAGTCCTTTCTAGTAACCATACTCTTGCAATGGTATTCTGTCTTCCTCCTAATATCACAACCTAACATGTGTGGCATAATTGTATTTGGCTCTTGGGGCAAGGGTTCTAAGCCTTGGGTGATTGCATGACTATTCTTTAGGTTGTCATTCTTGAAAGCAAAGGCAGTGCCACTGTAGATACAGGAGTATGTTCATATAACCTCCATGTATGTTTCAATGAGAGATGTGATGCTACTCATGGCTTAAATATCTGTAAATGCTGTACTCTGAATATGATAAGACCAACATGGCAATGCTAGCCTCTTGTGATTGCTGGTATAACATCAATAGTTGGTACAATAGGGGACTATGTCACATGATCTTTAATAGTTTCAGGTTCAATAGTTCTTCCAATGAATGTGTTCTGTACTTCTTGGTATTGGATTCTATACATTAATGTGGTATGAGTTGGCTTGCTGGCCTAACGTTGGCAGTTTGGTAGTGCAAGATACAATATAATAAGGAAAGGGGAAGGAGTGTGGCTTTATCTCCAAATGATCTCACTTCTAGGAAATCAGTGAAGGTCCAGTAGGCAAATAACTATCCTTTACTTGCACTCATCACTAGGCCACCTTATAAGGGCAGAGTAGAAGAGGAGGTAACAAGTGGATTAGGCTGAGGGAACAGCCTGAATTCATAACCCCTTATATATATTACAGGAATGAGTACAGACCAAGCTGTATTGTGGGTCTAGAATATATGTGATTAATGCTACTGGCTATACTATATGAAAGGGAGAGGTCCATAAGGCAAACATTAGGCATCTCTTTTAAAGAATGGAATGAAGCAGAGATGAGATGCAGGGACTAGGGTAGAGGAGATGATTGATCACAAGATGTGATGATCAGGAGTAGTGATTATGGCAGAGATCCATCAAGAATCCTGCAGGGTTCATAATTGAGATGCAATCTCAATTGGTGATCATACTAATTGGAGGATAAGACAGAAATGAAGAAGGTGAGGTGATTGAAATAAGAGATTAATTGGCAAGGTTGTGACAATGTGAAGGTAGAGAAGTGTGATGATGTGATAATGTGACAGGTAAAGGGCATGAAGGTGTGAAGGGACAGATAAGGTCATGTAATTAGGAAAAGTGATATTCATGAGTACTTGTGCATGCAAGCATGCAGTCATAGTACTAAGATTCATACAACATTCATAACAGATTTCATGATAGTAAAAGTAGAAAAAAAAGGAGTGTGGGAACTGTTTGAAACTTAGACATAGTATATCTTTGTTTATAGTATGTGTTACAATTTCTCCTTTCCTTACTGTTACATGTAGCCTGGGTAGGGATGCACATAGCCCTTTAAAATAAGCTAAGGCAAGGGTAAATGAGGGCCAAGTGAGTACTTGGGTCAAGGGCAAGGGTTATGGCACATAGTGTAACCCTAGTGAATTGCCTTAGCTTCAGCAGGCTCTGGAGGGCTTGCTGACTAAGCAATGGGACAAGAGGCAGCAAGCAAAGTGGATTGCTCTGCAGATACAATATAGTGAGTACAAGGGAGATCAAAGCTAAGATATTATATCATATGCTTGAGTATATATATCCATACAGGTGATGCACAGACCATGCTCTAGGGCAGGTGTGGGATGTTCCCATAGACTCAGTAACCAATAGAGCATAATGATAAGTAATGATGACTGAGATGAAATAACAAACAAAGAAGATGCTGATGAATTGGAAGTCAAGCTGTGCATGGAAATGAAGAGCAGAAAGTGAGGCACAGACAATGATGTAAGATGGAAAGGGATGAGTCAGCATCAAAAGGGTTGCATGTAGCAGGCAAATGTCTATTGAGAAGTGAAGTAGCATAGTTGTTGGTACATGTATAGGAAAAATGTAACAGCTCCAGTATGATACCCTAGCTTTCATCTTCCTTGTACCTCTCCTGTACATTGTACTTGCTGGCAATACAGTTGCCTTCACCTTCAACCATTGTCCCTCAGCTCTCATCATTTAGTTGACCAACATGTCCCTTCAGGACTATGCATAACTAAGGCAATACATGAAGGGTTATGCTATGTGCTACACTCTTAATCCTTGACCCAATGATTAACTGATATGAAACAGAAAACTATACTGATGAAGCGGATCCCTTGAGTAGTCTCTTGCAATGGTACGATGGTTCAATGGTAAGAAAGAGTATGAGGGTAACCCTTAGGTCTCACTTCCTACTAGAGGACGATTAACCAAGTGGATTAGGCTGAGGGACGACAGCCAAAGACAGTCCCTTTATATACTACAGGAATGTATGCACGGACCAAGTGATGTCATAGATAAGGTGTGAAAAGGAAGCACACCTCATGTCCATCAAATGGAAG
>JBBPJS010001585.1:0-10342 GCA_038088835.1 Singerocomus rubriflavus
ACCAGGGTATCTATGTGGACCCATTCGAAGCTGCTGCCAGATTGGGGATTCAAGCAACAAGAAATTAATGGCAACAAGAACCCAACAGACAAGAGTGCTGCCTGGTTTGTTGACGAAGTAGTTGAGAGTGAGAGTGAGTTCGTCAATCTTCAGATATAATATCTCTTACGAATGACATATCAGGTGACCCAGACTTCTCTGGGGAAAGCAATGTCCCGCGAGAGCCCAAAAAAATGAGCTTCTTTAAGAAATTTGCTGAGCTACAGTTATTGATGCTCCAACACAATGCCGGTCTTACTGCATCACATCCCTACGCTAGCGGACCAATCAACTGGCCATTCCTGTTAAGTGGTATTAGCTTTTGGACAGAGAACGATACCCAAAAACAGATTTACCTGATTGGCAATATCGTTGGATGGTGGACATGTGTTGTCGCCCTCTCGATTTATGTGGGTATAGTTATTGCTGACCTTCTGGCTCGGCGACGTGGACTCAACCCCATACCCGACCGTAAGTTCTTGTTAGCCTTTTTATACAAGGGCTAGCCTGATTGTCCTGCAACAGCTGTCCGCAACCGCCTGTGGAACTCGGCAGGTTTCTTCCTGCTCGTATGGGTAGTACATTACCTGCCGTTCTTCCTCATGGGCCGTCAGCTCTTTATCCATCATTATCTTCCTTCGCACCTTGCATCGGCCATGTTGGCTGGTTCGGTGTTAAGTTTCATCTTGTCAGATTCCATCAACTACCCCATATCTGTTGCTGGACGTATGACGAGGATGCAGCCTACACAGTATGCGGATCTCGGGGTGAAGGGTCCAGTGGTGGTTGGCGTCTTTGCAGTTGTGATGTTCACGATGCTCGTGTACATTGCTCCTCTAACTTACGGAACACCGGGGTACGTTGCTTCAGTGTTTTCATTTGTTTTCTGTTTTCTTATTGCTATTGGTAGCCTTGACGGTGACAGTGTGAACTCGAAGCGTCTCTTATCCTCGTGGACTCTTCATTTCGCTGCCAAGATTACGAGTGATGCAATTTAATAGATTAAGGAATATTTCGTTGGAGCCACTAGCGATGTTGTATATAGTTTATGTATCACTGGTTTGCTTCCGCGCCGAGGTTTGTCTCCACGTCAGATGCAGTCTATTTGGCCTACCAACTTTACAACTACTTGGTACTAATATTAACCCGAACAACCAAGTATCGATTCACTGCCAGGATGTTCAATGCCCCACGACCTGCGCAACGATACGGCACAACACCAATCAATGGTCTAGGAGGTAGTTTTGTCAGCGAAAACCCACTTGCCGTTTCAATTTACGATGACCCGTGGAGTGCTGCGCCATCACCCTCCCCGCCGCTTGTCAATACCGCAACCTCGGCCTTCGGCTCAGTTATAGGTAAGATTCCTTGAATGTATGAAACTTTGTGTGCTTACACTGTAGGTTTCCAGCTGATGCAGCAGTTCCAGAGGTGTACCACAGGGCCTTTACGGCCGTGGACACCATTAGTTCGGGGGAGGTGTCGGTCAATGCCCTTTCGCGAGTCCTTGCTACCTCTTTGCTCCCAGCTGCTACCATTGATAGGGTGAATTCTTGATTGCATGCGATTGTTCCAAATGTTAATTAGTCTGGTAGATCGTAAACCTTGTTAGCTCGAAACCCCGGGTCTCGAGACTCGAGTTCTTTGTAGCTTTGGCATTAGTTGCTTTGGCACAGTCAGAAAAGGGTACGTCCGGTATCTCATCTTACTCTGATGTCCTGACTTTGAGATGCATCCAGCAGACATCAGTATTGAGCAAGTAGCCGCCTTGGGGGCCGAGAATAACTTGCCCATTCCTACTTTGAACCTTGATGCCCTACAATCTAGCGCCTCTGCTTTCAGCACACCGTATTCATCTTATAGACAGAACACCATCAGATCCACGCCGCCCAATTACCTGACGGAGGACCCTTGGAATGTCCCTCGATACACTAGTACTTCCGGAGGTCCCTCTGACCTCAACCCACCACGGAATGCCACCACTATAAATGGTACATCATACACTCCATCTGGGTTTGGTCTTCCTAAAGACTGGTGGATAAAACAAGAAACGGTCACTGTCGCCATTCAAGGACAACAGGGACACCTTCTGAATAGGTATACCGTATATGAGGTCTCAACGGAAGTGAGTGCCTAGTATCAGCCCTTGGTGGTGTTGACTGATACAATCATGGGTCAATAGCGTGGCCCTCCTGTCCATCGTCGTTATTCTGAGTTTGCGTTCTTGTGGGATTGCTTGGTTCGACGGTACCCATTCAGACTCCTTTCTCCACTTCCACCGAAGCGAATACAACGTCGGTTTTCAATATCATTGTATTCGCCACTCTTATGGCTGACTTTGTAATCTCTGGTAGCCGACGCTGAATTCCTCGAACAGAGAAGGTAGGTTCAACGGACTGAAAAAACAACTGTACTGCCTTAACGTAGTTACCCAGGAAAGGCCTCGCAAGGTTCCTCAATTCGGTCATGTAGGTGTCTCTAATTGTATGAATGGGTGTTGTTAATAATCGATTACAGAAATCACCCTGTGATCAAAGAAGATGGTCTTCTTGCTATATTCTTGACGGACCCATCTTTTGAAATGTGGCGGAAGCACAATACGATCGCGCTCGAGGAGGAGTCCACCAGTAAGCGAGTCGATCGAATAGAGGAAATGTCTATTCCCAGTGACCTTGAAGAAAAACTTGCGTAAGTGATTGATTACTGGAACTTCCGAGACCTGACGTTTATATTACAGATTTGTCCGCGGAAAGATCAATCCACTAATCGAACAATGGCAGAAGATATGTTTACTCACGGAACGCATCATGAAGAGACGCGAATCAGCTGCGGTATGGGTTCCACCAAATCTTCGCCCTACCTATGTGCCGGCTCACTCCGTATTTCCCTTCTTGTCTAATCTGTTGCTAAATGTTCCTGGCACCCCTGGTCCGGCTCAATCAATGTCTGACTCTTGGCATTTTGTGCACACTAACGACCCTTCTGGACTCGATATGGTCGGTGGACAGGCAGACTTGGCACGCCTGACAAACGTTTTGAGAGTCGTTGTTGAAGTTAATGAGAGGTGTTGGAGAGGAGACGAATGCGACCTTTGCGACGGTGTGCGGCACGGTATCAGATGCGTCGCCGAACATACGCAACAGCAATCTGATCTATTGGAGCAACGTGTATGTCCTTTCATTTTTTTCAAGTCGGAACCAGGACTGAATTCAAATAGACATACACACTGCTGCGGTCGACTTTGGAATCTTTGAAGGTAATCTTATTAATTAACTTTTTGTTGACTGTTTGTTCACAACAGGCTCAGAACCAGCGAGATCTCTATATAGCTATGCGGGATCTGTTTGTTCGGCATGACCGTCTTGCAGTTGACAATGTCGAACGCCTGAGGAAACGAGTGGACTCGAATTCAATTAAACTCGAGGGCATCAAAGCAACTCAGAAGGATGGGTGGCAAGAGGACGCCGACAGGGTGGTCGTCCTCATCGAGAAAGACCAGGCAACCATTGCGTTACTTCTCAACCGACGGATGTTCATTCGAGCATGGTGAGCTTACCAACATCATTGATGGATCCGTTACTGAGTATGACACCTGTGTGAAAGCATGTGGCATGAACTATGTGTTGTGCTCCACAGCAGGGAGAACACGCTTGTGTCAAGGCTGGTACAGACGTTGGTACACGAAGAGCAAACGTTTGCAGATAGCATCTTGGCCAATTGGGTGTCACTGGGGAATGCTGTGGACGAGATGCCGCTTGAATAGTGATGACTAGCACTACTCCTACCTAATGCTTGCATCTTGATTTATGGACTCGTTTGGATGTCGGAATACTGCTGAGCTCAACCCTTGACGAAGTCTCTTCGTAGCAACACCAACTTCCATCCTACATCACCCGTCATACGCTATGGATGGTTTCGACGACTTGCTTGCACCCTCGCGAAGCATACTTGAGGAAAATCCGTTCGAGGACCCATTCGCCAACCCGCGTTCGGGTTCTCCAGATCCTTGGTCTAGCTTCGGGCATCAACAACAGTCGTTGCCCTCTCACACGGATATTGATTACTTCAAATCAGGTTTCGAGGATGATCCCAGCACGACGCAGGAGACAGGGACCGACTTCATGGGTGATGATGGTCACGGCGAGCAAAGTAGCGCCGTGGTGCCAGCCGACCCACTGGATGCAGCTACAGTAATAGCAGAGGAACATGAAGCGGAACAGAGCACGAGCCATGGCGATGCACACTTGGACAGAGCGTCGTCACGAACACCTGGCTTTGAAATATTTACTTCGAGCGGGGAGGATCAGTCCCAGGTGGAACCAGACGAATCGCCTTCAGTTCCACCTGTTGACGTGGCTAGAACTGCTGCCACGCCGTTATTACACGCGAAAGAGCCTACACGTTTACAACTCTCCTCTCCACGAGAACCGAGTTCCTCGTCTACATCTCCCGAGCGCGCGATAGTCTCGCCTCTGGACCACCAGCCCCCTCCAAATGCAGACCGTACATTCGCGAGCCTTGCACTTGGAGGCGAGAGTCTCGGAGGATGGCAGACAGGATGGGGTAGTCACGATCACGTTGCGTTTAGCACGACTTTTTCTACTCCAACTGCTACTGCCAACAATGACGATGACGACGACGACGACACACCTATAGGGCAAACGGCACGATTTAGAAATGCGGGATCTCCCCAAGTGAGTATTCGCTATTGTCGTGTTGAGCTACGACGAGACGCTGACCATGTCTGCCTGCATAGCCGTCCGGATCTCCTGCTCCGCCTAGACACAGCGACGGGACAATCCCCCCACTTTTCATTATCGCTGTGGAAGACCCGCAAAAGGTTGGAGACCCTATTAGAGCTCACACGCTTTATACTGTGCACACTCGGGTATGGTGTTAGTCACTGATCATTCCGCTCGCTTAACTCGGTGCGTTGGTCCATGCTAGACGTCTTCGCCCCTCTTTTCCAAGGCGACATTTTCTGTTCTCCGCCGATACTCTGATTTCCTCTGGCTGTATGAGACGCTCTCAATGAACAATCCCGGGGTCGTTGTTCCACCCGTTCCCGAAAAGAACCCTTTTGGACGGTTTGACGAACAATTTATACAGCAACGTCGCCTGGCACTCGAGAAATGCATACAGAAAATAGCAAACCATCCTGTGCTATGCAAGGATCCGGATCTCAAGTTCTTCTTGGAAAGTGACAGCTTTGTTTTAGACGTTGGTCCCTTTTGGTTGCTGTCTTTCTTTTGTAATTCATGGAGGCCCTCTTTTGCAGATTAAGCACAGAAAGGCCGAGATAGCTCACGAGAAAGGGGGACTTATGGCGTCGATTGGACAGACGTTGACTGGGCCTCGGTTTCACGAAACAGACGAGGTGAGTATGCGATTTATATACCAACGATCGTCCGAAACGCACGTCTTGTCCAGTGGTTTGACAAACAGCGCGCTTACCTCGATGGGCTCGAATCCCAATTACGTGGGCTCGTCAAGAGTATCGAGGTCGTTGCAAAACAACGAGCTGGTGCGTGTGTCTTCTGTCTCGTATCTATGCACGCTCGGTATATCACTAGTGTCGACAACTTCACAGAACTTGCTTCTGCTACGGGCGAATTTGCGACGGCTGTCGCCGAGCTGTCAGCATCTGATATTGGCGAGGAGTTGCAGCAAGCACTTGGTACACTGGCAAATGTCGAGCAAGCGGCAGCGGAGACTCAGAACACACAATCGCGGCAGGACATGATGACACTCATGAGCACAGGTGACTATTTCGTCTTAAGAACAATAGAAAGTGTCTCATCAAAAAAAGCGGACGAGTATTCGAGACTGATCCATTCTGTTCGGGTATGTTTTGGTTCATTTGAATAGAGACCGGGGTTTGAACGTGGTTATGAAGCTGGCCTTCAATTCTCGCGTGCGGACATATACGAACTGGCAAAATGCGGATGCGGAAGTACGACGCGTACGGCAAATACACGAGCGCGCCCGGACACAGGGACGCTTGCCCACTGAGCGGGTGAGCCACACTGTTAGTTTAGTTGCCGAGGTAAGCTGTGTCGTGTTGTCCTAATCGTATTCGTTACTGAGGATAACGTGTTACACAGGCCGAGCGGCGTGCGTTGGACGCAAGGCGCGAATTTGATCAATGCTCCAAGTTGATCAAGTCGGAGATGGCACGGTTTGAACAAGAGCGGATCGACGATTTCAAAGACGCCTTGCAAGCCTTTTTGAATGGGATGATTTCGCGGCAGAAAGAGGTCAGTGGGTCGTTGTTTGCGGCTGCGAGCGGGGCGGTGTTGATGACGGCTATCACAGCTCGTCTCGGCATGGGAGAACTACCAACAAATGCTACTCAAAAGGGTTGGCGGGTCAGTGCCAGTGTCAGATTCAAAGGCAGTGGTAGTAGCAAATTCTTGATATTATGTAATACAACTCGGAAACAGCTTGATGGACAAAACACATCAAGTACTGGCGATGCGGTCATGACAAATCTTGGCCCAACTCTCTTTCACCCATCCATGTCGATGTCAATGGCGCCCAACGTCGAGCTATCGGCGTCGGAGCGCGAGCTGCTCCCGTCGATCCCAGCTAAATGCGAGCTTCGAATAGAGGGCATGACTTGCAGTTCGTGTGTACATGTGAGTCCGTCGGTCCCCAGCTACAATGACATTCACACTCCTCGTAGTCGATTGAAAGCGTACTCCGAACACAACCTGGCATATACTCTGTAAAGGTCGCCCTCCTCGCCGAGCGCGGTATCGTCGAATACGATCCAACAGCATGGACCACAGAGAAGATCATCGACGTAACCCTGGTCTCTATACCTCTCCTTTCTTCGCTCACCATCTCTCTCGCACATAGGAAATATCCGACATTGGATTCGATGCCACACCGATCTCCGAAGCTCGGTCAGACACAGTCACACTCCGAATATACGGCATGACCTGCTCCTCATGTACGTCTACTATCGAGAACGGTCTCCGCAATATGCCCGGCATCTACAATGTAGCAGTCTCTCTTGCGACAGAAACTGCAAAGATCGACTTTGAGCCTAGCATAATCGGTCCACGAGAGATGGTCGACAGAATCGAGGAAATGGGTTTTGACGCCCTGCTTTCCGATCAAGAGGACGCCACACAAAGAGAGTCTCTTGAAAAGACAAAAGAAATTCAAGAATGGTTCAGCCGCCTCAAATGGAGTATTGTTTTTGCCCTACCTGTCTTCTTCCTTAGCATGGTCGCACCTCACTTATCGCTCTTACATCCATTTATCAGCTGTCGCTTGTTCAACGGCGTCTACATATCCGACATTCTCGTTCTCGCCCTTACCACCCCTGCACAATTCTGGATCGGTCAAAGGTTCTATCGTAACGCGTTCAAGGCACTTAAACATAGAAGCCCCACCATGGACGTCCTTGTCATGCTCGGAACGTCTGCTGCATACTTCTATTCCGTTGTTGCCATGCTTTTCGCAGCCTTCAATACCACCCCCGGTTTTCGTCCCTTTGTTTTCTTTGACACGAGCACGATGATCATCATGTTCGTCTCTCTCGGTCGCTGGTTGGAGAACCGCGCAAAGGGAAAGACTAGTGCTGCACTCACGGATCTCATGGGTCTCGCGCCGACAATGGCCACAATCTACACAGATGCGCCAGCATATGAGCAAGAGAAGCGTATTCCCACTGAGCTCGTGCAAGTAGGTGATACGATCAAACTTGTCCCTGGGGACAGAGTACCAGCGGATGGTACTGTTATCCGTGGTTCCTCCTCCGTCGACGAAAGTGCCATCACTGGAGAACCCGTTCCTGTTCTTAAGCGGGTCGGCGATGCAGTCATTGGTGGCACCGTCAATGGATTAGGAACATTTGATATGCTCGTCACGCGTGCAGGCAAAGATACTGCACTTGCGCAAATCGTCAAACTTGTCGAAGAAACCCAAACTTCCAAAGCTCCCATACAAGCATTCGCTGACCGCGTCGCAGGGTACTTTGTGCCAGCGGTGATCACACTCTCTTTGCTCACGTTCGTGATATGGATGATTATTGCGAATGTCCTTAGCGCGGACATGTTACCCTCGATGTTCCATCGACATGGGGCAAGCAAGCTCGCCGTGTGCTTGCAGATGTGTATATCGGTGGTTGTGGTAGCTTGTCCTTGCGCGTTGGGGCTGAGTACACCAACCGCCATTATGGTTGGGACAGGTGTGGGGGCGAAGAATGGTATCTTGATCAAAGGCGGAAGGGCATTGGAAGCAAGTCAATCCATCAAGCGGATAATACTCGACAAGACCGGTACAGTTACCGAGGGGAAACTTAGCGTCACGGGGCTAGTATGGGTTCCACCGCGGGACAATCACCTATCCGATGAAGCCACCGGGCTACATACGCTCACAGTCGAATGTGCAAATGGGCAAACGACCCGCGCGGCCATTATCGCAATGTTATCAGCAACTGAAGCACGTTCAGAACACCCTCTCGCCAAGGCCATCGCAGTATACGGCAAGGATCTGCTAAGGGAATCTGAGCTCGACGTACCTCAACCAACGGTGGAGTCTTTCGAGAGTGTTACTGGAGCTGGTGTCAGGGCCGTCTTGTCCCTCTCGGCGTTGAAATACACGCTCTTCATTGGTACTCCCAGATTTATCACACAATCTGGGGATGTCATACTACCCTCCACACTATCCAACTTTGAGGCACAAGAAAGTCCCATGGCACGAACAGTTGTGTGTGTATCGTTAAGTCGTGGATCTTCTCTCCCTGTGCCCGTCCTAGCGCTATCTCTTTCTGACGCACTAAAGCCGTCATCCGCGCAAGCTATCAGGGCTTTACGGACGATGGGTATCGACGTTGGCATGATGACAGGCGATGGGATGAGCACTGCTTTGGCCGTGGCGAAGCAGGTCGGCATTCCACCCGAAAGTGTATGGGCGAATATGAGTCCAAAAGGCAAAGCTTCACTCGTAACCGAGATCATGATGAAGGAAGGGGGTGTCGCCATGGTACGCTTTCGTTTACTCCACCCCCCTTCTGACCTCACCTTTTTGCTATGGATTAGGTTGGAGATGGAATCAACGACTCTCCTGCGCTCGTTGCTGCTACCGTTGGAATCGCCCTTAATTCTGGCACATCGGTTGCCGTCGAAGCAGCTGACATTGTACTCATGCGTTCTGATCTCCTCGATGTCGTTGCGGCCCTCCACCTCTCCCGCGCTATCTTTCGTACAATCCGGAGAAACCTCGTGTGGGCGTGTATCTATAACCTGCTAGGGATCCCGCTCGCGATGGGATTGTTGCTTCCCATTGGGATCTACATGCATCCGATGATGGCAGGTGCCGCGATGGCGTTCTCGAGTGTGAGTGTGGTGACCAGCTCGCTACTATTGAGACGGTGGAGAAGACCGACGGAGAGTGTTTTGCAAGAAGAGGCAGAAGAGAATGCGAGGGGGTGGTGGTTGAACAAAGGCCTGTGGGGAAGGATACAGAATGTGGGATGGGGAGCCTGGGAGTCGGTGAATGGGAGGAGCATGGCGGCGTATAGCCCACTACCAATCGAATTAAGCGAACCAGTCTAAGTTGGTGTAGTCACCCTGCCTTTATCTCAATACCACTCCGCCATGTCTGCCATTGGAAGTGTCTTTCTGGGAGACTTTCAGAGACACCGTGTGTTATCGTCCACCCCACCGTCCTCCCCGCCGCCCATCGACACCTATCAAGGGAATACAACGAGCGTGGGCGTTGTGTCGTCCGAGCGCGCGGAAGATGTGCTCGAATCTCTCGATGACACCGAATCTCCCGCCTCCCTTCTTCACGAACGTGGCCCAGCACCCACCCATATCGATCCCGTCCTCTCGTTAGAACTGCGGCTCCGCTGGCTGGAGGCGCTCCTCCTTGGCGTCCGACACGAAGCACGCGACCGGAGAGGAAGGGAGAAACCCCTCTCCGAGCTCAAACCCGGCGAAAGCCTCATCCGTCTCGCCGGGGACGTCCAACGACGACTCAACAGCGTCGTCGAGTCCAATGACGGGCTCAAAAAATTTATGCACCAATGTACGCGTTTCCGAGTCAACCTTGTCGTTTGAACGCATCCCGATTTCGCTTTCCTGGGGGTGTGTGCGTGTGTATGTGTTCCGAGGGGTGATGGTACTGATGATCGGACTGAGATATGTAGATGACCAGCATGCACAGTTGCTCATGCCCGCGTTCGCTCTCTCTGGGTCCCTGCATGGGCCTGCGCCGACATACGAGAACATGTCCTCCGAGGAACTCGAAGCATTGCTTGCGGAAATGGAACCAGACATTCGTTCCG
>JBBPJS010001586.1:0-10340 GCA_038088835.1 Singerocomus rubriflavus
TGTCACATGATCAATCACATGATTGGTCTAGACCTATGATGTCATCAATGATGTCATGCCTGCAGGCAACCTCATGTTGAGGTCCAGACTCTTATCTTTCATTTCCGTCTCGTGAGAGACTTCTTTTCATTTCCGTATCTTCTCTTCTCTTCTCATTTAATCTCCGTCGCTTCTCTTCCATTTGATGTCCTCATGGTGTGCTTCCTTTTCACACCTTATCTATGACATCACTTGGTCCGTGCGCATTTCCTGTACATATATAAAGGGACTGTCTTTGGCTGTCGTCCCTCAGCCTAATCCACTTGGTTAATCGTCCACTAGTTGGAAGTGAGACCTAAGGGTTACCCTCTACTTCATTCCTCTATCGTTCCATCGAACCGCGTACCAAAGATCACTCAAGGGATTGTTCCATTAGTACTGTTTTCCCCAATTCATAACAAGAACACATGAGAAAGATGAACCTCCACCTCAAACTCAAGAAGTGTGATTTTAACAAGGATGAGGTGGACTATCTAGGAATGGTAGTACAACCTGGCAAAATTGCCATAGACCTGGTCAAGTTAGATGGGATTGCAAAATGGCCCACCTCAACTTTCATCAAAGAAGTAAGGTCATTCCTAGAATTCACCAACTTTTATAGGAAGTTCATATCAGGCTACTCCAACCTCATACAACTGCTTATTGACCTCACCAAGAAAACCTAATTCTAAAACTGGTCAACTCCCTGCAACAACACCTTCAAGCATCTCAAATGCCTCTTCCTTAGTAAACCCATTCTCACATTCCCCAACCCCATCAGACCCTTTACCATCACCACTGACACATCACTTGTTGCATCAGAAGGAGTACTTATGCAAATCAACAGTGACGGACAACTTCACCTCTGCTTATACATCTCCCAATCATTCTCCCCCATCAAATGAAACTATGACATCTATGACAGAGAACTCCTTGCCATCATATGTGCCCTTAAAATGTGGCAACATTACCTTCAGGGATCAAATCAACCAGTACTTATCCTTATGGATCACAAAAACCTGACCTATTTCTGTGAGGCCCAGAAACTCAATCGGTGACAAGCTTGGTGGCTCCTTAACCTCACCAACTTCAATTTCAAACTCCAACATGTACCTGGCATTCAACTCTCTGCACCTAACACCCTATCACAATATAGTGACCATGGTCACCCTGATTTCGACAACAACCACATCACTCTCTTGCCTCCTTCAGTCTTTATCAACCTTGTGAATATCATGTTGGAACCCCTCCTGCAGGATTCCACCCAAAACGACTTATTTGCACTCGAACTCCTACAGCAGCTCAACCCCTCCACACCCACAACCCTCCAGTCATGCCTCTCTTCCTTTCAAATTTGTAATGGCCTCCTCACCTACCAATGCCACCTTTTTGTCCCCACCAACTTACGTCCCCAGATCCTGTGCACCTATCATAATCACGAATCCACCAGCCACCTGGGATATCACAAAACTCTCACCCTCATTGCCCAGCACTACTGGTGGCCTGGTCTAATCTCCTCTGTCCACTTGTACATCCATCACTGCATCCCCTGCCAGGCCAACAAGGCTAATATGCACCCCACCACCCTGCTCCTCATTCCTATTCTGTCCTCTGCCATGTGCTCTTTTCAGCAAATTAGCTATGACCTCATCACGGACCTTCTGTTGTCTCATGGTTTTGATTTCCTCCTGGTCATGATCGACCATGGCCTTATGAAGGGGGTAATCCTCTGTCCCATCCACAAATTGGCATCCACGGCCAATATAGCCACACTCTTTTTCAAATCCATCTACAAAAAATTTGGGCTATACAACAAAATCATATTGAATAGAGGCCTGCAATTTGCATTCAGCTTTGCCCAAGCCCTGGGAAAACTCCTAAAGTATGACCTTGCACTATCCATGGCATATCATCCCCAAACTGATGGCCAAATAGAATGAGTAAACCAGGAAATAGAAATCTATCTCCGTATTTACTACAGAAGCCACCCAACCAGCTGGGCTGATGCAATCGTTCATGCCAAATTTGCCCACAACCACAGACCCCACTCCATTATGGGCAAATCCCCTTTCTTCCTCCTTATGGGTTATGAACCCAAACCTCTCCCCAATATTCCTCTATCCACAGATAACCCCTCCACTGACCTCCACATCAAAAACCTCATCAAAGCATGTAATGAAGTAGTTGCCGCCCATGACTTAGCACAAATGAAAATGCAAGCAAGACAGAGAACTCGGTACACCCCATTCAAGAAAGGAGAAAAGGTTTGGCTAGAAGCAGTCAACCTGAAATGAAACGTCACCAACCCAAAATTTGCACCAAAGAAAGAAGGACCTTTCATCATTACCCAAGTACTGTCCCCTGTCACCTTTAGACTCTGCTTACCCAAAACCTGGAAAATACACCCCATTTTCCATGCTTTCCTTCTATTCCCATATAGAGCTAATGAAACCACACCTAGCCCACCCATTCCAGAGCTAATAGACAGCGAAGAGAAATATAAAATAGAGAAGATTGTACGACACTGCAGAACCCTATCCTTCTGCAAATTCCTGATCCAATGAAAAGGGTACTCCCCTGATGATGACTCATGAGTCCCAGAAAGGGACATATCTCATGCCCAAACTCTTCTTCTAGACTATAAAATCTGCCATCACCTTTAATCCCTTCTTTCCCTTAGATACCCACCATTGCCTACTACACCATCACCTGCAAACTTGCTTTTATGTCCCTGAACCCCTCTAACCTCAACCACACTCTCACCAATGAAGATGTCGCAACCCTGATTGTCCAACCACTCCAAAAACTACCCCAACTTGGAGAGGATGCTAGTTCGTCACCACTATATATTCCTATTACAACAGACACTTCACCTTCAATCTGTATCTCCTTTAATGAGGAGGAGGCAAACCCTTCTATTAATAATGCTTTTAACCCTTCTTTGCAATATGGAATACTCTCAGTAGACTTACCAATTTATGCCCACAGAATGTGAAATGGTTGCCATGATGTCAACTATGCCCTCTGCATACAAGCCTTTACCCAAAACACCCACCTCTCCATCCCCATTGAAGCCCATCTAGATATGGGATCCCCATTGCAGTCCCTCTACACCATATTTCTAGCCCTCCAATGCCTTTGCACAGGCACCTTCCACACCCACAACAACTCCAATGCCATATGCATGTTCTTAATCTCAATCATGAGATCAGTAGCAGTCTCTTTTGAAAACTCCTTACTGGAAATGGCCTACCAGATGGAATTTGGAGAGTTCCTTGATGGGCTCAACGAATACCTCTGTAGCCTCCCCACTGGCAAAACTAAGTCATCTACTCTGGTATCATCACCATTAGCCTCGTCCACTTCTCTCACATTCAATAAGATAATGATTATCAAGAGACTCGAGACCTATTGGACTGGTGCACAGGGATGTGTGGTCCTACCTCCCTTTTATCTGCAATACAATGAAGCGTGCTTTCAGTACCACTGCCTTGGGCACATAAGGATAAACTGCCCCATATACCAATGCCCTTTCTGCATGCTATGGCATCCAGGGCACTCACAGGAACAATGTTCTCTTAGGAGAACCACCATACTTCTCATCAACTGCACCACTACCTGCTCCCCACCACCATCACCATTGACATTGTCTCACAACTCATTCAACCCACCATCCATATGTAGCTTTCCAGTGTGATGCATGATCAGACAGCACAGTGTTACACCACCTAGTGAACAACTATACTTCTGACTTCACAAGTACAAGGGCTTGAAGCGATGCAAACACTGTGCAGGGTCTTGCCACATAGAGCACACAAAGGTAGGAGAGAAATGGTAGTAGAGTGAAGGGAGTAATATCCTTAAGGACTCAACCTAACTAGAAGGTGAATATCCAAGTGGATTAGACTAAGGGGGTTCAGTTGCAATACACCCCATATTTATACTGTACAGAAGTGCACACAGACCAGCTGATGTCATAGATAAGAGATAGTAAAAATAGAAAGGAAGAAGCGGAGATTAATGCCATGAGGCATTATAATGGAAGAGAAGGAAAGAAGCAACGGAAATGAAAAGAAGGCTTCTTTCATAAAATAGAGATTAAAAAGGCTATGCCTATGAGGCAGCCTGCATGCATGACATCATTGGTCTAGGTCTGATCATGTGATCAGTCATGTGATGAAGATAAGATAAAAGATTAGATCAAAAGATAAGATAAAAGAAAGGAAAAGTGTAAAGTGTAAAGGAAATGTACAATGTTATAACACTTCCCCCCCTTCAAGACTCATATTCCAGACAAGTCGGAGAGTCAGTGACCACAGTAAAGTTTTCATAAGTAGTGAAGAGCAATGCAAAGTTCACATTTTACAGACAAATATGACAGGGAGCTAAAGGATTCAACCTGTGAAATTCAGCAATGGCCTTAGAAGCATTTTGCAAATGAATAGCTGGTTCCCATGTATCATCTGAATTGTCCCAACCTCTCCAATGTACCAGATATTGAAGTTGACCATTATGCATTCAAGAGGCACAAATGTGATCCACTTCATATTCCTCATCACCTTCCTGTGTGACAGTGATTGCATTAGGTCACAAGACTGGTTGACCTGGCAATGTATCAACATAAGGCTTTACATGTGAAATGTTGATGACTGGATGAATCCAAAGTCATTTTGACAGGTCCAAATGCAAAGCGTTCGGCAAGATCTCAATAATCTTATATGGGCCCAATCATTTTTGTGTGAGCTTGTGAGCAGAGTATGGAAGTGTGAGGTGTTCTGTAGAAAGCCAAACCTGTTGACCTATACTGGAAGAGAAAGTTATAGAAGAATGTGGTGCAAGAAGCATTTTTTGTCTAGTTTCTTCAAGAGCTGTTTTTACTTCAGAATGAGCCTTTGCATATTCCAAGCCAAATCCACTGTTGACAGATTTGAATCCTAACTGCGGTGCATAGTTATGGGTAATAAAGAAGGGAGTAGACTTTGTAGCTGTAGAAAGAGAGTTATTGTGATAGAATTGAGCTAGCTTGATCCAGTCAAGCCACTGCTCTTGTTTTTTGGCTACAAATGTTCAAAGATATGTAAGCAGTTCTTGATTGATTGATTCAGTCTGCCCATCTGTTTGGGAATGATATGCAGTGGAAATCTTTTGGGAAATGTTTAACATTTTGCAAAAATTAAAAGTAAAAGCAGAAATAAACTGTGGTCCTCTATTGGAAACGATAGAGGATGGGAGACCATGTAGGCACCATACATTGTCCCTGAATAATTTAGCCAAATTGAGAGAAGAAATAGACTTAGAACAAGGAACAAATACAGCTTCTTTTGAGAAACAGTCGACAATGATACAGACAGAGTCATTGCCATTTAACTTAGGAAAACCAGAAATAAAATCAATAGAGATATTCTTCCAAGGTGTAGAAGCTGTTGAAAGGGGAAGAGGTTTTACATCAGACAAGTGTTGCTTTTCTTTTGAGATAGCACACACTTGACAGGCATAAATGTACTGCTTGATATCACCTGTGATATCAGGCCATGCAAAATAACGAGTGATTAAGTGCCTGGTATGACCTTCACCAGAGTGTCCTTCTATAGGAAAATCATGGCATAAAGTGATACACTGCACTTGAAGATCTGAAGGGACAAATATTTTGTTTTCATTTGATCTAAAAACTTCTCCATTATATTCAAATGATGAGGGAATGTCATCAAAACAGTTTTTTGTACAGTTTTTTATTTTTTCTATAAAAGTAGAAGAAAAAGTGATATTACAAGCAAAACTAGTGGGGGGCAGAACTGTGACATTGGTGTTGATTTTTTCAGCTGCATCCCCATAGTCTGGTCATCGAGAAAGGGCATCAGCTTGTCCATTTTGTGAGTCAGGTTTATAAGAGATTTGGAAATTGAATTCTAAAAGAACCACATGCCATCTTGCCTGTCTAGCAGACAAATCTTGAGGTTTCTTCCAGAATTCAAGATTTTTATGATCCATTCAAATCTCAAAAGATGGTAAACCTATTAAATAATGATGCCATTCCTTTAAGGCTCAGATAATGGCTAATAACTCCTTGTTATAAATGGGATAGTTTTGTTCTTCCTTCGAAAACAAATGAGAATAAAAAGCACATGGACGCCATAAGTCATCATCACATTTTTGTGATAAGACTGTGCCAGTCGCAAGATCAGATGCATCTGCTTTAATTCTCATAGGTTTTGAAGTATCTGGGAAGACAAGGAGGGGAGTGGAGGTGAATTGTTGTTTGAGCTTATCAAAAGCTTGCTGCTGTGACTCTGTTTAGCAGAATTCTGTATCCTTCTTTGTGAGACTCATAAGTGATTTAGAGATCTCAGCAAAGTCCTGAATAAAACGGTGGTAGTAATTGCACAATCCCAGAAAAGATTGCACATCTTTTAGCTTCTTGAGGATAGGCCAATCTAAAATTGCATCAACCTTTCCCTTCTGCATTTCTACTCCATCTTTAGAGACCACCATTCCTAGAAAGTCTACTTTTTCCTTGGAGAAATGACATTTTGATGGCTTGGCATACAAATCATTGTCTCGAAGTCATTGTAGAACTTCCCAAACTATATTTTCATGTTGTTCTTTTGTCATTTTTTTTGTAAAGATGTTAACGTCATCTAAATAAATTAAGACATATGCCCACATATCCCCATATATATCGTTCATCATTTGCTGGAATGTTGCGGGGGAATTAGTCATGCCAAAGTACATGACAAGAGGTTCATAGGTGCCCTTAGGGGTAACAAATGCTCCTTTCCATTCATCACCTTCTTTGATCCTTACATTGTTGTATCCCCAACGTAAATCCAGGGTTGTGAACATATTAGCTCCTTTAAGCTGATCAATGAGGGTGGAAATAAGAGGGAGAGGGTAGGCATTTTTGATAGTGCCTTCATTAAGGTAACAATAATCCATTACCATGCATTTCTTTCCATCTTTCTTTGGGATAAAGAAAACAGGAGCCATCTGAGGAGACTTAGAAGGGCGAATATAACCCTTCTTTAGTTCTTTTGACAGAAAAGTATGAACTTCTTCCTGTTCTTGTTCTGAAAGAGAAATGACCCTTTCCTTTTTGGGCACAAAATCTTCCTTTAACTCAATAGCGTGATTTCAAGGTTTCCTTTCTGACATTCTTTCTGATTCCTTTTCAGAAAAGACATCTAGAAAATCATGGTAGGCCTTGGGGACTTGCTGTTTGAGTTCTTTTTGCTCTTCAATTGTCATATGATGCATTTGTCAAGCAAATTGTGAGTATAAGTTACAATGTGCTGTGCATTTAGGGAATGATATAGTTTTTTTAACCCAGTTGATGTTAGGGTTGTGGCGAGCAAGCCAGTCATAATCTATAATTATATGATGGGTTCCAAGGGTAGAAAATAAAGCATCTAATGCTTCAGTATGACCTTGAATGGTGATGAAGAGAGTGACATAATGTGAGATAGATCCTTGAAGATTCTTAGATCCATCTGCATTTATCACATCTAAGAGTTTGGGCAGAGGTTGTATAGGTAATCTGTATTGATCAACAATATGTTGGTCAATAAATGTATTACAAGCCTCTGAGTTGAGTAAGGCTTTTAACTCGACCAAGCAATCATTGTTTTTGTATTTTATGTTGATTTGGCACAGGACATTGAATTCACCATAATGAGATAAAGAGCTAGGGGGTTTATAAGTTATAGACCAGACCTTGACTCACCTTAATAGGGAATTAAGCACACTATGTTTGAAATCCGGTGCTGTGCTCGATTGAGACGCCCTAACGGATACACCAAAAGCAGTTTTTATTGCAGAGTCCAGCTCTGAACTGTCAAATACATTAGTAGCAGAGGAACTAGAAATATTAGTAGAACTAGGTAAGAGTCCATGACCATTGATACCTGTATCATCTTTGGTCTTGCTCAGTTTAAAGAGATTTTATTCACAGTTGCTTGATGGGCTTCTGCTGCAAACTTATCTCTATAGTACGCCTTGGCTTCATTAGTCATATAGACAGCACAGGTGGACATGCTGGACTGGGGATCATTGTTCTGCAAGGATGACCTTGCTGGAGGAACAACAGATTGTTGCATAACTTGATAAAAGTCACGCATATTGTAGAGTTGGGTGAAGTGCCACCCATCTTCATTAGTTTCTTCTGAAAACTCTGTACTGACCATTTGAGTGGTTACATACTCCTGTTTAATAGGAGGCGAGTGATAAACTGAAGGTTGATCCCATTAGTCATATATGACCTGCTATCTCACAAACTGCCATGGATTGGTTGGGCAATTTGTGTGGATATAACTAGGTTTACCACAGCCATAACAAAGACGAGAGGGTGCAAACCTATTATTAATTGTAGGGGGACGGTTTGGGTTTGCAGAAGTTGTTTGTTGGACACTGATGTCCATGGGGGCACCGCGACCTGGTTGAGTGCCAGTAGCAGTGAATTGGGGAGGAGGCAGGCCACAAGGTGCTGAATAGGATTGATTGGGTGACCAAAGCCTAGGCTGAGGTCTTTGCATGATTCTTGAAGGTGGCATACTTGATCGGGGTTGGAATGTGGTGAAGTTTCCATGTTCTTCTCTTTTTTTTTCGAAAGACATGCCAACTTCCAAAATCTTAGTGCACCATTCTGTCCAAGTGGCATTGTGCTTCCAAAGATTGACCTGGTGATATATTGGTCGATCTACTAGCTGTTTGAGGAGTACGAGGCAGTAATCGTTGGCTACTTCAGCTTTGTCAGCTAGCATTTTAAATCTTGCCAACCAGTTAAAGGTATTACAACTGTTCTGTCGCAAGTTTTCCAATTTGGTTAGCGATTCATGGGCTAGTGAATTAATTCTGAAATATCATGTGATCTTAGCCTTGAGAGCATCCCAATCTGGCCATGCACTATCTTCTTTTCTATTAGCCATGGCATTCCCTTATGCATCTAGGACCCATTCTTTTTCTTCGCATATGCATTCCTCTATTTCAAATCTTACAAAGAGTGTGGCTTGCCCACCTTCGAATTTAGAGAAAACTGCAATACACCAGAGTTTATCTGATCCCCATTGTTGGACGTTTTGCCAGACATGCACCTTAGTAAGCCATAGTCAAAGGTTTTCTCTTTTGCCATCCCAGTTTCCTAGGTCAGCAATTTTCTTTGTAATGTTCTTCTGATGTGACTGAGAGTTAATGTTCAAGGTAAGTTGAACAAGATGGTTGAGAATGTCAGCGAGTTGCTGATTGGTAGACATGTTTCGAGGTGGTGAGGGTGATGGGTAATGAGTAGAAGAGGCGGGTGAAGAGTGCTGTGGTGTAGATGAACTAGATCCTTTGTCAGGCTCAGGAGTTCCTCTATACAAGGCAAAAGGATTGAAATGCATATTGAAAAGTAATCTAGGCTACAGGGCCCAGAGACCTAAGAGTGTAAGGGCAAGATCGAAGGTTATAATGACGCTTGATACTGTAAACCAAAACCTTTTTCTTATGCTCAACCTTCTTCTTCTTTAAGGCCCTAAGCTTGGTTTCATAATGAGTAACCTTTGCTTCAATCTTAGCTAATCTTTCTTCCTCTCATCTCTCAAAGTACTTCTGTCCAACGACTGTAAACTTAGCTTTCAAACACCACTTAATCCACTCTTGACTGAACTCTTGTGGTTCAGATAAAACATAACGAGTTACATTTGTGAGATCTTTGTGGGAGAAAGGGTCAGAGTAGTCGATATAGTCATAGAAGTGGTCAGGGATAGGAGTGGGTGAGTTTGGTACAACGGGTTCAACGATTTCTTCAGGCCAATCAAGGAAAGTTGTGGCCTCAATTGGATAGTGCAAATATGGGCCAAGCTCTACATTCCTTTGGACTGGATGGTTATTAGGGTCAACAGAGTGGCGCAACAGGGAGTAGTCAGAAAGGGGAGTAGACACTAGTCACAAAGAAGACTGGGCACATAAGAAGTCTAATCCAAATGTTACACCACCTAGTGAACAACTATACTTCTGGCTTCACAAGTACAAGGGCTTGAAGCAATGCAGACACCATGCAGGGTCTTGCCACACAGAGCACACAAAGGTAGGAGAAAAATGGTAGTAGAGTGAAGGGAGTAATATCCTTAAGGACTCAACCTAACTAGGAGGTGAATATCCAAGTAAATTAGACTAAGGGGGTTCAGTCACAATACACCCCATATTTATACTGTACAGAAGTGCGCACAGACCAGCTGATGTCATAGATAAGAGATAGTAAAAATAGAAAGGAAGAAGCGGAGATTAATGCCATGAGGCATTATAATGGAAGAGAAGGAAAGAAGCAACGGAAATGAAAAGAAGGCTTCTTT
>JBBPJS010001587.1:0-10340 GCA_038088835.1 Singerocomus rubriflavus
CCACGACCACGTGTGCATGGCCAACGTCGCGGCATAACAAGGACGAGGAGGCAACGCACGTGGCCAATGCCACTGCTGACCAGTACAACAGCGACGACAAGGATGTGCGCAAGGCTAATGCCATGGTGTGACCAGGACGACGACGCCGACGATGCATGCGTGGCCAAGACTATAATGAAGACGTATGCATGGCCAGTGCTATGGCACAACAGCAATGACAACGTGCGCATGACCAATGCCACAGCACAACGAGGACAATGGTGGATGATCTATTTACATTTTGTATAACTACTTAGAATTAATACACAAGTTTTTGCAAGGAAAAGGGTGACTGTGGGTGAAGAATGGCAGGTGGCTTCCCCTGGAATGAGTACAGGTGGATTCACAACAGTCACCAGAGTAGCCTGCGTTGGTTTGGCATACGGCAGCGGCAGACACTTCGGCACGTTGCTACTACATTCGGAAGTCGAAAGGGGCCGCTTCGGTTACTGCCGGGCGGAGCTCTAATTATCCACTATGACCAAAAGTAAAAAAGTGTGGTACGGTCAAAAAAAATGTCGCAGGGGGAAAAGTAAAGTGCGGGAGCTTCGGTAAACCTCAAAATTGAGGAGACTGCCGGCTACCGTTCGGTTACCATCAGTTACCACCGGCTGGTTTCACTGAAGAGGGAAAAACAGTGTGGTACAGTCCAAAAAAATGTTGAGCGTGGGATGGAAAAAAAAGTATGGTATGGTGGAAAAAAAGTTGCAAAGGAAAAAGTCAAGCGTGGCAGGTCAAAAAATGTTGCACGAATAAAAGTGCTGATATAACGCCATAGTCATGCGACAGGGGTTCTTACATATTCAATGCCGATTTGACACTTGACATTGTATCCCGTACGTCATTCGATAAGGGGCCTTGTTATATTTTCTTTCTCCACCAGCACTTGTTTCTCATGTCGCTGAGGCTCACTGGGCAGTGCGGACGAGTGAGGTGGCACCATGTTTGATGCTACGACCAGATCATGATTCTGGTGAGATTAACATTCTCCTGGCCCAAATTGCAGCTTATCTGCAAGAAGGCGCTTAGCGTTACAATAGGGCCTACGAGAACAATGATTGGAGAACGGCCGCGAGCAACAATGGAAATTATGGCCCGACGGCTACCCAAACCCCATATCGTCCCTGGACTGCATAGCCAAACCAATTGACAAGGAAAGGTGGAGGTCCAGCCCCAATTTCGGACATGTTGGTCACCTCACTGGAGTCACATGTCCATACGGCTTGATAGTCGCTTCAGGCAACTCCTGCTGAACGACGTTCATATCCATCTCTTTCCGGGCCATCGTCGAGCGTGCTTCTGTTGTATACTTGGCTGCTGGTCACTACCAGCGATCACCGCTTCTATCTGAGCGAGTACATGTCTCAGAGTTCAACCGCAACCACCATGAAGCTCCCATGACATTACAGTAATCGTTATCTCCGGTTGGTGGTGCTGTAAAGGAGCGTCTCTAACGACGTTACTTAAATGTGGAACCCCGCCTGCTCCCAGAGTTCAGGAGCCCCCCTGATTCTTTGCGCCTCTCATGATTCCTGTCAGCGAGCTCATCTGGGTGTCTGCCCAACCACTCATCCGCTTGTATGTCTCACCTACTCACTCTCACTTCTCCAGCCTGGTTGATTATGTTCTATGATGTAGGTTTCTGTGTGTCACAGCCGGGTTTGTGATCACCAAAGCGGGGCTCATGCCCGCTGAGGTAGCCCGTGGGGCCGGAAATATAATGCTCGTAAGTTGCGCTACTCAAAGAGATACACCAGTTGAAATGGTTTACATGTGAAGAATGTCACTACGCCAAGTCTCATGTTCTCTAGAATTATTCCGGCCTTTAGTTCTTCCAATGTCAACGCGCTCGGTAGTATTTTGTTTCCAAACTCCAAATCAATACCAGTACCCATTGTAATTTTATTCTTAGGCCCTCTCGTCCTCGTTGCCTTGTCGTACGAAGCATTTGGCATCACGATAGCGTGGATAATTAAGCAAGTATTCTGGGTTCCGCACCGCTTTCGATATGGAATTCTCGCAGCTGGAACATGGGGAAATGTCGGTGACATTCGTGAGTCTTGGCATACCATTTCGCGTTCATCTTCATCAATGGCGCTTCTCGTCATGGATAGCGACGTCGGTCATTATGAGTCTCACCGCTGCAGCTCCATTTAACGGTATATCCGATCAAAATTTGGCCATTGCATATATCGCCGTCTTCTTGCTCGTGTTCGTTGTATGTTCTGTATTCAGTTTCCTCTTGTTGTATATAACAGACGATTCGTCACAAGATCACGCTGTTCTCACTCGGAGGTACCAACTTGGTAGCGATGGACTTCCAAGGACCGGATGTTATGGACGAGGACATTCAAGAGCAGCTGAAAGCCAGACAGAAACAGCTTGGTGCAACGATTGAGCGTACTATTGTCTCATCAAAAGGATGTTTTCATCTGGGAAGACCTCAAATTGGGAATAATAATCACGATGACGAGAAGGTAGTAATTCCGCCAAATGCATTACCAGAGCTACCAACCCCATCCCTTGGTCTACCGGATGGACCCATTTCTCCGGGAACGACGATTGTCCAACATGCTACCGAGGCATCAGAAGTAAAGAGCAATCGTGTTGATCCTCTTCGCCGGTGTCTCGCCCGATTTGCATGGACCTTCGTTCAAGCGCTCATAACCCCTTGTTCGCTTTCCATCATCATCTCTTTTATCATATCTCTCGTTCCCGTCCTTAAGGCATTATTCGTCCCTGGCGTTCCAGGGATCAACATGCGGACCGCGCCAGACGGCCAACCGCCGCTTGCCATCATACTAAATACAGCAACATTTATCGGGGGTGCTTCGGTTCCATTGGGACTCATGATAATTGGCTCGGCATTGGCAAGACTAGAAGTTCCTGGTTGGCGTCTTCGGTCTCTTCCACTCGGCGCTATAGGCGCGCTGGCCATTGGGCGGATGGTTATCATGCCGATCCTTGGTGTGCTCGTGACGCAAGGACTAACGCGAGCAGGATTGCTAGACGCTCACGATAGCGTGTTGCGATTCGTCTGCATGTGCGTCGGTCTTGTTGCATATGTTCATCCTCATAACGAGCTCACATCCACGTATGATGATGTTCTTACTGTGCAGCTTCCTCTCCTGTTTGCCAACAGCGACGGCGCAGGTAAGTAAAATACTTTGGTCATCTGTCCATGCCACGATATGTCCGACATATCGCTTAGCATTCTTTTTCTCTCTTGGCCAGGTGATCTTGACACAAATCTATTCCGGGACGGGAAATGCGCAACACATCGCGGTGTTCCTCATCCCCCAGTACATCCTCATGTTCATTACCATGACTGCATTGACTGCGTACACACTACACCTGCTCTTCGGTTAGGAGCAAGCTGTTGTTTATCACACATGAGTTCGAAGAGAAAAGAAGTCTCACAATATGGCCGCCATCCAGAGGTGGGGAAAATATAAAAGAACACATTTGTTGCACTCCGTTGTATGTACTTGTAGATACTCGGATGAACATTCGAGTGCGAATGGGAAAATTAGTGGGGATTATGATGCTGACAACTCCTCTTCCGAGAATGCAAAACACCTATGGTTACTAAACTCAGCAAATTTGACAGTGATGTAAAGCTCGAGTGCAGAGCTGAGGCTGGCCCACTGCGAAGCCAGTGTGTCCACAATGATCGCACGTGAAGGCATGTGCGGGAGGAGCTGGAAGCATTGGCGCGATCGCAGTTAGTATGCATACCTGAACTTCTGAGATCTCATACTCCGTCCCCTTCAGGCTCATGCTTCCGGAGCTCATCCATTTTCATGCAGACTGACGCAGTCATTTACCACTATGGCAGTGAGAGGCAAGCGGGGAAAGAGGAGAGGGGCTAAGGCCTGGCCAGGCGGTTCAGGCAGAGTCCAGACGAGATTTAGGAATTTATAGGGGACAAGCAGTATGGACGGTGGCCCGTATAAGCAGTCTTCGATCCCAAGTTCTCCTTTGGTGTCACTCCCGGGCTAGGCGCTGGGGAGCTTTCCCCTCTTCCGGCCTGTTCCATTGTTTGTAATGTGCACTGATAGCTGACTTTGGTCTTCAGTGTATGCAAGCATCGTTTCCAAGTCTTGAACGACAGCGCTGTCGAACTAGGCAAATAAGGAGGGGTTGTTTGAAGGTGGGCGACAGCTATTCTGATCACATAGTCACCACTGGAAGGCCGGTACATGTTGGTATTGCAGCTGAGACATCCTAGCGCTCAGCGAGATACCCCTCCACTTCACTTGTGGGGCGAAAAGGCTGCGCTGGCATGCGAGCGCAACCAAATAGGAAGTACTGTAGATGTGGCCAACTCCCGAATAAACTTGCCTGTACTATCACGAGCAAGGCTTGGTAATATGTGACAGACTCTGACTCCTCGTTACGTTTGTGACCGCCATACCATACAGCTATCGCGCCCATTCAGGGTTCTTATATATTTGAAGCCAGAAGTTTGATGTCTGACGTTGTATACCGTACGTCATTCGATAAGGAGCCATTTATTTTTTTGACGATTCCTACTATCAATGTCCCGGATGTGCAGAAAAATCACTATTCTCGTTCTAACATCTTCACAAAGACACTTACTGGCCTCGGGTTCGATCTGTGGATTCAGACCATGGTGTTCCATCTACTACACATTTTTCCTGATTTTTTCTGGTGTGCATTCAACATGTGGACTGATTCCAACTTTTGCCAACTTTTGCACGTGCAATGCAAACTTTTCGTCACACCGGGTCACGCATCCGGCACGTACTGACTTCGAAATTCCAGCCTCAGAAGTTGTCAGTATGCAATGCCGCAAAGCAAGGAACCCGAAGGACTCAGACCAAGTTTCGAAAGGTTGCAGAACAAACATTGGGTGTATTATGAGTGCGAGTCGTAAGGCATAGTGCCTGAGAAGCTATTAAATATTGTACTAGATGAAGTAAGGGACTGACATTACAAGTAGTTCAAGAGATTATTGTCAAAACTCATATTTTGCTTTGAGAGCCGTCTCAGTCTCCATGTGCCTGTTTCTGAGACTTTTAGGACCATGGAATTATGTGTGTGAAGATAACAGGCCAACAGTGTCAGGTGCTATTATTGTAGACTCTAAGCCTAATGGCTCTGTGGGTTCCCTGTGCTTGGCTTCTGATGCCAAGGAGGAGATTCAAATTTGTCACAGACGTGACAATCTATCTCAACTTGCTTATCAAGAATTGATTCTGCAGCTTCATCTGGTGAGCAGTATCCTCTCATACTTGCTGGTATGAATCTACAGGAACTTATCCATGACCTTCAAGTTTCATCAAGTTTCATTTTTTCAAATTAGAAGCAGGATCTCTCAGATCTGGGGCTGAAATGATCAATACCATTACTAATCTTGACAGATATTAACAGATTGTAGCACATTATTCTTCTTAACTCATGCCAATTTCTTTCCCACCATTTTAATACATATATACCTACCTCTCTTAATTTTTTTGAGTCTACAGAATATGTGAAATGTAGTGTTCTGAAACATTTGCATTGCATGTGCAGTTTGCATTACTGATGCAATGATAGTATGTAGCTAAGAGGTTTGCCTAGTGCAGATAGCAAGGTACATAACATTTTGATGCTACAACAAGACATTCAGTATATTCCATGATTCTAATAAGATTTTCTTCTGATATGAATCAGAGCTTATCTGCAAGAAGGTACTTAATGTTATAGAAGAACCTTTGAGAGCAATGTGTTGAGTCAAGGCAGCTAAAATAGTGCCAGTTCAACACAATGATCAAAGGATGGTGGGCAACTAAAGTTCTGTTCAGTATGGTGCCAAGTTTTAGCTGGGGTAGCCTACTGACTCAGCTAGCTAGCTTAGCTAAAAGCTGTGGACCTCACAACTCAGATGATGCTTTATGATGTTGAAAAGCAGCATCATATGCTATATAAGTTACTGTTGCTGTTCTGGTCATAAAATAACCATTAGATGTTTAAAATAGGCAAGGAAGAGCTTATTATTTCCATTATGAGAGTTCTAATATATCTGAATCTGATGTCATCTGAAGTCTAAAGGCATAACTCTTACAGCCTGTTTATATTGCAAAAACTCAGACTAAGTGAAGCTGCTAGCTTTGGGTAACTCTTGTTACATGTCACAATGCCTATAATAAAATATATAAGTAAACTTAGTATATCTTCTTATTATAATGGACATTGAAGCACAAATATTTCATAACCATTACCATCATCTCATTACTTTCATATTGATCATTGTTGCTCAGTTGACAGATTACTATCAACTATTATTATTATCTGAACAATCTGAATCTATTTTATATCATACCTCAATTCTAACTGGTGAGGCATGAATAATAGAGCTGATAAATGGCCACCCTAACTGAATCCAACATTATCTTGGTCTACAACACAATGTTTTTAAAGCACTGGTTCATATATTAAAGTATCATGGGCATGCAGCTATGTTTCAAGGAGGAATATCACTCAAACAGCAACTTGACATATTCCTATATATATGCATCACTGGGTTGTTAGCCAGACATATTGCTGAGTGATTCCAGCATTCCATTGGAACAATTACAAGGTTTGTAACCCACCTCTACCCCACTTTGCTTAAATGAATTGCTCATTCTAGATATTTTAAACAAATGCTCTATTTCTTTTCTAGCCCACCATTTTATACATCACAAGTCCATTTTCCAACAGCTCACACTTCTATCTCAACAGTTATCATCAATGACCCACACTTTCAATTCTTTCATAACTATATTGAAGCTGTTGATGGCACTCATATCCATGCTTTTGCACCATTGGATTTGCATGCCACTATGCACAATCAAAAGGAATCAATCACTCAAAATTGCCTTTTTGTATGTGATTTTGACTTGTTCTTCACATATTTTCTCACTGGCTAGGATGAATCAATGGTGAATGCAACAATTGTTGGAGATTGGTGTGCCAACGACACTAGAGGAAAAGGGTAAATACTCCAGTCAAGAGTACGAGACTTGGACAGTATAACTACCTAGAGGAAAAGGGTAAATACTAGGTAGAGTAAGTAGTGAATATATAGACAATGTAATGTGTAGCTTACCTCTAGTCGAGAGTACGAGACTGGAGGGAAGGAGCATTTGGTGATGCGACAAGCAGTTGATGCTCATTCAAATAAGGAAGTGTAGGTAATGTACTATAGCTAAACTAATGAGGAGCCTAATCAATAGGCTGATCTCCAACAACTTGCATAGATTCTGTGGCTTGAACTAGCTAAGGTATGAGTTGGCTTGCTGGTCTGATGTTGACAGTTTGGTACTATGAGAGACTGATGATGGAATGATAAGAGAGGAGGATGAGGGTTTGACTTTATCTTCAGACAGCCTTACTTCTAGGGACTCAATGAAGAGCTGGTAGGCAAATAGCATCCTTTACTTGCACTCATCACTAGGCCACCTTGTAAGGGCAGGGTAGGAGAGAAGGAAACAAGTGGATTAGGCTAGGGGAACAGCCTGTACTCATAACCCCTTATATATGTTACAGGAATGTGCACAGACCAAGCTGTGACTGGATCTAGGATATAATGGTATTAATACTATAGGACAATAAGGTAAAGGGTGTAGTCCATAAGTAAAAGGTTAGGCATCTTATATATTAGAATAGAAGAAGCAGATATGAGATGCAGGGTCTAATCTAAGATGGAGGATTAATCACAAGATGTGACAGATTAAGAAAGTGATCGTGGCAAAGATCCCATCAAGAGTTCTGCAGGGTTTGTGAGAAGGATCATATCAATTGGAGGGAACAATGGAGATGAAGAAGGTGAGGTGATTGAGATAAGAGATTGATCAGTAAGATCATGATAATGTGAAGGGAGAGAGTGTGAGATGTGAAGACATGACAGAGTGAAGATGTGAATTGTGTGAAGGGATGGATGAGGTCACATGATCAGGGAGAATGATGTCATGTGCACTCATGCATGCAAGCAAGCAGTCATAGTGCAGGATTCATACATGTTCATATACAAATTTGTAACAATTATGCACTAGTCCTATTGAAATGATTGGTAGGTCATCCAATTTACCATCAAGTCAATATATGGAAGCATGATGCTACCTGGAGTGAATGGTGCACAAAGATTCAAGAAGTAGGCATGGCCTTTAAAAAGGAATGAGAAGAAAGGGGCAATTTTGCCTTCTATCAACCTAGACCTTCAATGCCTTCTCAACACTTTATGCAATGTCTCCAGCCACATCTCTGATCCCCTAATAATCAATATTCCACACCTCATGGCCTTCTGCCACCTTATTTCACTGCAACCAGAACCCAACCAGGTTGTGATGTTCCCATGAACATCAGTGTCCAACAGACAACTCCTGCAAATTGTCCACCTCCTCTTAACAACCGATTTGCACCCCCTCAACTTTGCTACAGCTATGAGAAGCCAGGGCATATTCATGCCAACTGCCCCACTAACCCCCAGTGATTTGTATGACAGCAAGTAATGTACAATCAATGGGGACAACCCTCCTATTATCACTCTTCTTCTGTCGAACAGGAATATATTACCACACAAATGGTAGGGACCAAATTTTCTCAGGAATCAGATGAGAATGGGTGGCATTCTGCCCAACTATATGATATGTGTGACTCATACCAAGTCATGCAACAAGCCACCATCCCACAAGCTGGTCCATCCTATTCCCCATCCATCCCCCAGTTCAGCATGTCTGCCTATGCTATATACATGACTGATGAAGCCAAGGCATACTATCAAGATAAGTTTGCTGCAGAAACATGTGCAGCTGCTGCAAACAATATCTCTTTAAACTAAGCAAGATCAAAGATAATAGGGGTATCAATGGTCATGGACTCTTATGTAGTTCTTCTTCTTTTCCTGTTTCATCTAACATTTCTAGCTTACCTTCTAACCTTCCTAATGTATTTGATAGTTCAGAACTGGATTCTGCAATCAAAGCTGCTTTTGGTGTATCCATCAGGACATCTCAATTGAGCATGGCACCAGATATAAAACATAATGTGCTTAATTCCCTATTAAGGCAAGTCAAAGTCTGCTTCATAACTTATAAATCCCCTAGCTCTTCATCTCATCACAGTGAATTCAATGTCTCATGTTAAATTAATGTAAAATACAAAAACAGTGATTGTTTAGTTAAGCTCAAGGCTTTACTTGACTCAGAGGCTTGTAACATGTTCATTGACCAACATGTTATTGAACAATACTGGTTACCAATACAACCTCTACTTAAACTCTTAGATGCAATTAATGCCAATGAATCCAAGAATCTTCAATGCTTCATCTCCCACTATGTCACACTCTTTATTACCATTCAGAGTCACACTGAAGCACTAGATGTGCTAGTCTCTACCCTTGGTACCCACCATATTATTATAGGCTATGATTGGCTTGCTTGCCACAATCCTAATATCAATTGGGTTGAAAAAACTATTTCTTTCCCTAAATGCACATCTTATTGTAACCTATACTCTCAACTTGCTTGTCAGATGCATCAGATGACCATCAAAGAGCAAAAGGAGCTTGAAAAGCAAGTTTCTAAGGCTTATTATGACTTCCTAGATGTATTCTTGAAAAAAGAATTTGAAAGGATGTCAGAGAGAAAGCCTTGGGACCATGCAATAGAGCTCAAGGATGACTTCATCCCAAAGAAAGGAAGGGTTATTCCATTATCTGAACAAGAACAGAAAGAAGTTAGAACTTTTCTGTTCAAGGAATTAAAAAAGGGCTATATTCATCCTTCTAAATCTTCACAGACAGCTCCTGTTTTCTTCATTCCCAAAAAGGATGGGAAAAAGCATATGGTAATGAATTACCGATATCTTAATGAAGGCACTATAAAGAATGCCTACCCCCTTCCTTTAATCTCCACCCTTATTGATTGGCTAAAAGGTGCCAATATGTTCACCACTTTGGATCTCCACTGGGGATACAACAATGTGAGGATCAAAGAAGGCAACGAATGGAAGGGAGCATTTATTACCCCTGAGGGCACCTATGAACCTCTCATAATGTATTTTGGAATGACAAATTCCCCAGCTATGTTTTAGCAGATAATAAATAATATCTATGAAGATATATGGGCCATAGTTCTTATTTATCTAGATAATGTCAACATATTCATGAAGAAGATGACTTATAAACAATACAAAAACATTGTTTAGGAAGTTCTACAACAACTCCGAGATAACAATTTGTATGCAAAGCCATCCAAATGTCATTTCTCACAGGAGAAAGTAGATTTTCTAGGTATGGTGGTCTCCAAAGACAG
>JBBPJS010001588.1:0-10338 GCA_038088835.1 Singerocomus rubriflavus
ATTGTTTCTTTTTGTTCTTTTTGACTTTTTGTATATTTCTTTCTTTCTTTTCGGCAAGGACACAGCAAGAGTAAAAAAAGGAACATAATTAAGGAGCAGTTTTCGATCTTGAATAATTGAAAGCCTTAATAGTCAATGATACTTCAGTTGTGATGAAAGAATATCTTGGACTTCAATCTTATTCTTGATCTTGAATGTTTCCTAAAGAAAAAGAGAGAGAAAGAAAAAATAAACCTTTTGAGTTCTTGTTCAGGAATGAATGAGTTTCTGTTCATCTCAGGAACCATGACATTTTACAACTGTGCCAAATGTCGACTGTGTTTCTGTTCTGACAGTTAGAACTAATGATTGTTGAGTGAACAATCACCAGAAAGTTTTTTAACGTCTCTTCAAGACAATTGCAAACTTGATTCATTGAGTCTTGAACCATATACCTTGCTTGCAATTTCCCAGTTTTACATTGAGGTGGATTGATGGAACTTGTTTAATGACTTGAGTTTGAAGTTGGGGGTTGAATAGTTTCTGAATATGTTCAGATTCTAATGATCGTCTTGTTATGACCACCGAAAAAGTTTAATGACATTTTGGTCATATCTTCTTCTTGATCTGATCCTTTTTTCCATTGAAGGCCTCACTGTTCTTTGACGATTAGTCTTGCAACCTTACTTCTACAAAACTGAATAACCATTCACCAGATGATTAGACCCTTTGGACCTTGAAGAAAACTTTCACGTTTAAAGACTGTGTGAATTGTCTATGACAGTTTCTATACTTGTCCAGGTACTGGGAGTTAGATGTTTTTAAATCATATCTAGGATTGAATAAGTTTCTGATTGTTTCAGGATCTTTACAGAGATAGTTGTCAACAAAACAGTTTAATGTCATGTTGGACATCTCTTGACTTTGATAACTGAATACCTTGGTCTTGAGTTGCATGTTTGAGTTCTGTGCGCATTGAACATTAACGAAAGAAGGAAAACTTGATTAGATCTTTGAAATAAATTTCTTCTTTGCAATTTGACTTATACATACTAACAGGGCACCTAGGCTTCTAATATCTTCATCCCAATCTTCTGGAGCTACAGCTTGCAATTCCATTCTAGTACTTTTTCAACTGAATGTTAGTAGACATTTCATGGTCAGATATCTTTGGGCTTCAACTAGCAGGGCATATGGCTTCATTGCATCTTGAGTCTGAAAAAATTCTTGAATCTATCTTGTACATCTTCTCAAGTCCTTGCTTGTGATAAGTTTTAATGTCATTTCAGGACAGAGCTAAAAAAAGAAAACAGGAGAGTTGGATGAATGATGTCATCAGTGGGTAAAGTCGATGAGGGAGTGATAAGGGAACGGAAAGGGATAGATGCAGTTGAAATGAATCTTGAGGTGGTACAATTGTTAACTGTCTTGTTACCAGAACTTCTTCTTTGACAAAGACTTTGTAAAGAGACTTGATATTACCACAGAATTAAGTAGCCATTCTTTTTAGTTCATTGGCTGAGCTTCGTTGGAAGACCCTGTGGATGAATGCTTGATGTGTCTTGATTGTAAGTGTACTGAGAGAAGAGTTCTTGAGTGGTAACATGAGCATTTCTTGAACGAAAGCCTAGTATGGCATGCAATTTGGTCTTATTAACCCGACTGTCTCGAAGGATGTGTTTGATGCCTGTTAAGATTTTGTATACTCTTGTTGACCAACCTCTATGTGATTTGATCTTTTTTGTTTTAAACATGAAGTATCCTTGAGTGACTTCAGTTTATGGAAAAGATCACAGTGCAGGATAGGATATTGAATGAGTGTCATAAGAAGTGCACTGATGGGTTTGTGGAGCAAAGGTTGATACATTGAAGATTTTGTAGTGGGACACACTCTAGATTCCCATAATCGCAGTGACTGGAGCAAAGGGCTCAACAGTCAGTATTCTTATGGCTCTGCAGCTGCACTATCATATGATATCATGAGCATCAACATGAATCTAGTAAGGGGGTGTGAAGGTGTATGCGGGTATAGTTCATTGTTCCATAGGAAGTTGTTAGAGTAGTTCTCAGATAGGGGATGTGGCCTCTTCTGGTTGTGGGCCAGTAAGCAGCCTAATCCAAGTGTTGTGGAACTGAAGAGTTCTGTCTACCCAACCACATAATCCAACAACCTGGCAGATGACCAGGGAATGTAATAATGAATTCTAAAAGATGATATCTGGAAGTATAGAGTGCTGGATAGCTGAGAGGGGAATTGGATAAAGGATAGGACTGAGGCAGAGGGACGTTCTACAATGAGATCTCCAGGACTACTCTTGCAAGTCCTTGATAACACTAGTACTCTTGCAACTAGGTTCTGTCTTCCTTCTAACACTACAACCTAATGTGTGTAGCGTAATCATGTTTGGCTCTTGGGGCAAGGGTTCCAAGCCTTGGGTAATCGCATGGCTGTTACCAGGTTGCCATCCTTAAGAATGAAGGTGGTGTCTATTATGACATCACAACCATGCCTTGTACTTTGTGTTAGCAAGTGCATGCATGACACTCTCATCATACTCTGTATTAGCGATGAGCATGATCACATGACCTTTGGGTCACATGACTTCTCTTTCCCTGATCATGTGACTACCCCGTCCCTTCACACCTTCATGCCTTCACTCATCATGTGTATCACATCTTCATTCTTTTCACTCTTTTATGACCATCACAATCTCACACTGATCATCTAGATTCTCTCCCACATCCTTAAGGCTTTCATGCCTTTCTCATATCTGCTCTTACCATCTGATCAGTACGATCTCTTATCAAGATTCTCATTTTGATTACAACCCTGCAGGATCTTGATGATCTCTGCCACGATTGCCCTTTCTGATCTTTCACATCTTGTGATTGATCTTCCCTCTTATATTAAACCCTGCAGTCTCATGTCCACTCTTCCATTCTTGATGCATAAGGCTGCCTAACCTTTCACTCATGGACTAGACCCTTTACCTTATCCTCCAATAGCACTAATAGCGTATACCCTAGATAGTAAGTCACAGCTTGGTCTGTGCACTCTCATGTATCGTATATAAGGGGTTGTGCAAGGGCTGTTATCCCCCAGCCAAATCCACTTGTTCACCTCACCTACTCTGCCTGCAAAGGTGGCCTAGTGATGTTTAAGCTATAACAAGTAAAGAGGTAGCTATTCACCTGCCCAGTCTTCGGACTGCCCAGAAGTGAGGCATTGCCTGGATGCAGTCCACTACCCTCCTCTCCTTTCTTTCCCTACTGTGTGGTTATGCAAGCTCGAGACTCGGTCAAGATGATGTCATGGTCAAGACAACTTGAAGCCCACATTCTTTGAAGTATTGCCCATTTTTGTGAGGGCACTAACCTGATGTAGGAAACCCACGTGATGCAAGGTCTTATTGCAAGAATTTACGGATGTTATACCTGCGGGTCATATAGGCATATGCTGCTGTTGACCCTTATCATATTAATCATTATCTATTAGTATTCCTACTCGTCTATGGACTTGTAGAAGATCCTGTTGGGAATACTGTGTGTTGACCCCAGGATGGGGTGGCATCCCTAATCAGCTTTCAAGGGTTGCAACCTGGAGATAGCAATGCGATTACCCAAGAGCCTGACTTCTTGCCCCATGGCTCACCCACAATTATGCTAGTCTTATAGGAGCTAGTATTAGAAGGATGCATACTAGGTGCAATAGTCCTAGTAATACTGATGATGCAATAGTTCATCAAGGTGTTGAAGATTACCCTTTTCTCACTTCCGACTCCCTTTCTGCTGTTCAGCATTCCTTTCCTCTGCAACTTCTTTAGAATTTTCTTGGTGATGTCAGATCGCCCGATGGGTTAGGTGATGAATGATAGGTAGGGTTATGTGTTTCACTTGGTCACTCAACAGTGTCACCATAGATACATGGATCTGTTCTGTACAGTCAACCCCAATGTATGTTCCAGCTAGGATGCAATGTCACTAGTGGCTTAAATATCATTATACATTCCTATAATAAGATAAGACCTGCATGGCAATGATAGCCTCTCAAGGTCACAGGTATAACATCAGTACTCAGTACAATAGAGGAGTATGTCACGTGATCTTTAGTAGTTTCAGGGTATGGTTCTTGATACAATGAATGTGTTCCATTCTTCTCTGTTACTGAGATCTGTATGAGTGCTTGAACGAGTTGGCTTGCTGGCCTAACATTGGGTGGTTTGGTGGTGTGAGGACAATACGATGGAATAATAAAAGGGGAGAAGGGAGGTTTAGCTTTATTTCCAGACATGTCTCACTCCTAGGGATCCAATGAAGGACCAGTAGGTGAATAACTGTCCCTTACTTGAGTTAACATCACTAGGCCACCACTAAGGGCAGGGTAGGAGAGGTAACAAGTGGATTAGGCTGGGGGAACAGCCTGTACTCATAACCCCTTATATATGTTACATGATAGTGCATGGACCATGCTGTACACTAGAGTCTAGGGTATATAGGATTAGTGCTATTGGCTATAAGATATGAAGGGAAGAGTCCATAAGGGAAACATTAGGCACTTCATCTATCAGAATGGAAGAGCAGAGATGAATGTGCAGGGAATAGGGTAGAGGGAATGATCAAACATAAGATGTGACTGATCAGAGAGAGATCGTGGCAGAGATCCATCTAGGATCTTGCAAGGTTCATGATCAAGATACAATCTCGATTGGTGATCATACTGATCAGAGGAAATAATGGAGATGAAGAAGGGAAGGTGATTGGGAATGGAAGATTGATCGGCAATGTTATGACGATGTGAAAGGGAGAGATGGTGATGATGTGATAATGTGATAGAGTGAAGATATGAAGGTGTAAAGGAACAGAAAGGTCATGTGATCAGGGAAAGAGAATGTTATGGCACTCGTGTGTGCAAGCATGCAGTCATAGTGCAGTAGTCATAGTGTATCATATACACATTCATAACAGAATGCTTAGAAAAATGATAATCCCAGCTGGAATCTAAACTTCATAAATTTAATCTCATTTAGATTCTTAGTGAATATATTAGCAGGATTATTACTGCCTTCAATGTAGTGGAGTGCTACCTGGCCATGGGTAACAAGATCTCTGACATGGTGGAACTACAAGTGAATGTGCTTGAATTGTTTCTCTGTGATAGAATTGAATGCCATAAAGATGGCTTTTTGGTTATCATCACAGATGGGAATGGTAGGAATATTAATCTTCAGTTCACTAAGTAATTGCTGTATCCAAATGCCTTGCAATGAGCAATCTGACAGTGCCATATATTCCACTTCAGTGCTGGACATGGCTATGGATTTCTAAGTGCACAAGTTCCAGAAAAAGATCTCATTAGCAAGCTTAAAGAAGAAGCTGGTTTGTGATTAGCTAGTATGGGCATCTGAGGCCCAATTAGAATCTGTACATGCTATGATACCTGATATGAACTTGCTATCATATGTGAGGTGATGTTATGACATTACATGCATACTTGCATATGAATACCACACAATGCTACTTTGTGTTAGGCATTGGTGTGATGACTTCTCTTAGTGCACTGGGTGCATATGATTTCCCTGATCACATGACCACATCATCCTTTCTTCACCTCATCACTTCATCATGATGATCACATTTTAACCCCTCTCTCTTTTTCTTATGATATTCATGACCTCTAACCAATCATTTTAGATTCCTCCACACCTCATGGTTGGTGCATGCCTGAGATGCATCTTCCATTCCTTTCATCTCCACTCTCCCCTGATTGGTACAAATCTCATTTGGATCTCTGATCTAGATCATGACCCTGCAGAACCCTTGATGGGATCTCTGCCATGATTCCTTCCTTGATTATTTACATTTTGTGATGATCTTCCCTTTAGATTAATTCCTGCAGGTATTCTTCCCTTCTGATCTTCTTAGAGTCCTGCCTAACCTTTTACTCATGGACTTTACTCTGATATCTTATCTACCTATAGCATTAATAGCATTATACCCTAGACCCAAGTCACAGCTTGGTCTGTGCACTTTCCTGTAATGTATATAAGAGGTTGTGCAAGGGCTGTTGTCCTCCAGCCAAATCCACTTGTTCACCTCATCTACCCTACCTGCAAAGGTGGCCTAGTGATGTTAAGCCATAGCAAGTAATAAGGTAGCTATTTGCCCACCTGCTCTTCATTGAGTGCCTAGGAGTGAGGCATTGCCTAGATGTGGTCCAATCTACCCCCCACCTCTCTCTTCTATTTATTACTATGTGTTCACTAGCTTAAAACTTGGTTAAGACAAAACCTGGTTAAGACATCTTGAATGACATTTGTTATACTTTGTGAAGATATCAGATAAGATCACATGATGCAAGACAATTCTCTAGTCAAGCAGATATTATACCTGTAGACATCATAGGCATACACTGCCAGTTGTCCTTATTATATTGACATGGTATTATTTATAGTTGTTATTTTCTTGTCTGTGGACTTGGGGAAGATCCTGTTGGGATGTACTATGTGGTGCCCCAGGATAAAGTGGCACTCTAGATCAGCTTTCAAGGTTGGCAACCTGGAGATAGCCATGTGATCACCCAAGACCTGGACTCCTTGCCTCAAGAGTCATATATGATTATGCCATACTTATAGAATATGGTATTAGAAGAATGTGGACCAGCTGCAAGAGTGCTTGGTCATACTGGTGATGCAATAGTTTACCAAGGAGTTGTAGATCACCCTTTTCTTTATCTGATTCTGTTATGAATTTGTGTACAAATATACATGACTACTGCACTATGACTGTGTGCTTGCATGCACAAGTGCCATGATTACTCAATCCCTGATCATGTGACCACACCATCTCTTCACACCTTCATGCCTTTTACCCTTCATGTGCATTACATCTCTTATCTCTCTTCACAATCATCATGACCTTACCAATCAATTTCTTATCTCAATCACCTCCCCTTCTTTATTTCCATCATTTCCTTTGATTGGTATGATCATCTATCAGGATCTCATCTTGATCACAAACCCTGCAAGATCCTAGATGGATTTCTGCCATGATCCCATTCCTTGATCATCACATCTTGTGATCGATCTTCCTCTATATTGTAGACCCTGCATTTCATCTCCACTTCGTTTCATTCTTTAGAAGAGATGCCTAATCTTTTACTCATGGACTATACCCTTTACCCTATAGCCAATAGCATTAGTACCATATACCCTAGACCTTAGACACAGCTTGGTCTGTGCACTTCCTGTACTCATATATAAGGGGTTATAACAAGGGCTGTTTCCCCAGCCTAATCCACTTGTTAGTACCTCTCCTACCCTGCCTACCAAGGTGGCCTAGTGATGTCACAAGTAAAGGATGTTATTCACCTACTGGCTCTTCACTAAGTCCCTAGGAGTGAGACATCTGGAGATAAAGCTAACCTTTATCCCTCCTCCCCATTGTACCATCATACCAGATCCTTGTACTACCAAACCACCAATGTATTGGCCTATGAGCAAGCTCATTCCCTATCAATATACAGAACCCAGTACTGAGAAAAATGGAAGACATTCTTTGGAAGATATAATGAACTCAGAAACTACTAAAGATTATGTGACATACTCCCCATCATATTGAGTACTGATGTTATACCTGCAACCATGAGAGGCTATCATTGCCATGCTGGTCTTATCATATTACAGATATAAAAACATTAACTTAAGCCACTAGTGACACAGCTATTCTAGTTGGAACATCCATTGGATTATCAAACATACCATGGATTTATGGTGATACCATCTTTGTTCTCAAGAATAGCAACCTGGTAATAGCTATGTGATCATCCAAGGACCAGAACCCTCACTCCAAGGTTCAACCATGATTATGCCTTTGATGTTAGGTCTTAGGTATTAGGAGGAAGATAGAGCATCATTGCAAGAGTATGATTGCTATCAAGGACTTGCAAGAGTAGTCCTGAAGTTCCTGTATAGAAGATCCCCCTGACATGCCATCCTTTTCTCTATTCACATTCCCTTACTGTCCTAGCACCATTCCTTATATCCAATATCTATGGTTAAAGCCCTGTACTGAGATCTCTGGTCATCCACTGGGTTGGTTGGATTGTTTGGCAGAGTAGCGTAACTCTTTGGTTCTGCAACAGATTCCCTCATTAACTATTCTAGTCAATCTTCTCTCCACTCATAGTTTAAGCTCTGTAGAAGATGATGCCAGATTGCTCAACAGATTATGGTGATGGAAAATAGGCAGAGTATAGTAGTGTTTCTCTGGTTGCTCAATAGGTGATATAATCTTGTGGTCTGTAGGTAGCAGCAAATATATAGTGAGTGAAAATGTCATATCCATCCATTCAACCCCTATCGCCCCTCCTCTGCCCATCTCCGACCACCTCCATCACCCCTCATCCCTCCTACACCTCCTATCCTTCGGGGCTCCTATCCTTCGGAGCTTCTACCTTGAAGTTCATTCCCCTGCTTACACCAGCCCTCAAAAGTGTTGGACCTACTATTTATATCCTTCATATATCTCTGTCTATCATTGTCAGTGTCATTGTCACTGTCCTTCCTTCGTTCCATCATTCTTTGATACCTCCATATGTTCTTGACATGACCATATGGTCACTTGACATTTCCACATGCTATATTGTTTCATCTTGTACCTTGTATCTTACTTCACTTGTACTTAAGAGATGCACCTCCTGTATGTTTCCTTAGTATGAATATCAACTAAGTCACTCCTTCTGTCCTTGTTTGATCCCCCCTTAACTCCTACACCTCCTACTTCACCTCTGCTTTAGACCTTCACTCCTACATCCTCCAAAATTTGAGGACATGGGCCTATACAAGGGCACGACACACAAGTCCTGCACTGATGTCCTCATTGAGTTCCCCTATCACTCTGTTCCCCCATCAGGACTTTCAGTCCACCCCTGCCACTGACCCCTTCAGAACTTCACAACTCTGGTTGAACTTCGACACAGAGGATGCAGACTTGATAGTATATTTGTACTCACACTTGTATAGGATCTATCCCTTCAATTATGACTTTATAAACATTCACCTATCAGCGTGAAAGTGCTCTGTGTAGTGCCTTTGGCAGCACTTGTACCATCCCTGGTGAGTTCATCAGCCTGTTTGCCAGGCCTGGTGACTCCATCTCAGAATACCTTACCAATTGAAGCTTGTTGTCTCCATTGACACCACTTCCTGAAGATTCAGAGTTCCTTCTAGGACCCTGCTTCAGGGAACTTTGGGGCGATGAAGATGGTGCAGGATCTGGTGGGCTTGGAGGGCCTCCACCCTCTGGGCCAGAAGATGATGGCAGAGATGGTGACAACTCCTCCTCAAGCCCCTCTGACTCTGGAGATGACGAAGACCCTTGGGATCGATGTCAGAAGGACACCTTTGAAGCTGCTAATAACATTCCTTTGGCTTATGAACCTTTTTCTTAACTTGCTGATTCCATTCGTGAGCTAACTAAACAGGCATTGTGTAAGAAGAGCTCCAATCTTCCAAAGACCAAAGTCTGCAAACCTGATCCATTCGATAGAACAGATTCAAAGAAACTTCATTCATTTGTGATACAGTGCAAACTGAACTTCCAAGCAAACCCAAAGTCCTTCAAGAAGAACTGGTCTAAGGTAACATTTGTGCAGTCATACCTCAAGGGTGTTGCCCTGGAGTACTTTGAGCTGGACTTGCTTGGAGATGAACCTCTGCAGTCTCGTCCTCTATGGATGACCAACTGGAAAACCTTCCTCTTCGAATTACAGTCTAACTTTGGACCTCATGATTTGGTTGCTGATGCAGAAGCTCAACTTGAGTGACTGCAAATGCAGGACTCACAACATATTTCTAGGTATATTGTCGAATGGAATTGACTTGCAACCCAAATCCGTGAGTGGGGCCCTGGTGCTCTCTGCCGGAGCTTTTACAATGGGCTTCCAGACTGCATCAAGGATGAGCTGTCATGGCAGGGTAAGCCAGACAACATCCATGACCTTCGAGCGCTTGCTTAGCAGATCGACCATCACTACTGGGAGTGTAAGGAAGAGCTTAATTGTGCAGCCAAGGCCTCCAGTTCCAACTCTGGTCACCAACACTCCTCAAAGACATTATTAAATGCTTCAAACTCCATTTTGTCAAAGCCCAAGGACAACAAGTTCAAAGATAACTCCACCTCTGTTGGGGGTTCTTTGAACTCTGCCACTACTAAGAACAAGGACAATAAGGTTGGTACTACTGACCCTTTCATTTCGTCGAAGCTTGGCAAAGACGGCAAACTTCTTCCAGAGGAGCATCAGTGCTGGCTAAAGAACAATCTATGTCTTTTCTGCAGATAGTCTGGACATTTTGCCAAAGA
>JBBPJS010001589.1:0-10333 GCA_038088835.1 Singerocomus rubriflavus
CACACTGTTCTAAGCGATCTCCACACGCGGCATGCGACGCTGGATGGACGAGAGGAGCTACGGAGTCAACCTTCACCTCCATTAGAGAGTCGGCTTGTTCCTGTCCTGGTGGTTAGATGTGCGCAGCACATTCTTGTGTGGGGTGTCCAAGAACAAGGGCTCTTTCGGTATGCAATGTGAAGACATGGCTCTAGATCGTGAATATTCATTGTTCGCTTGACAGTATCAGTGGTCGTGCACGCCATGTAGCCAAGCTTCGTGCAGAGTTTGATACTGGTAGGTGTCGGAGATTTGTAGCCTCGATTCAAGATTGATTGTTCTCAATACAGGGGCCGATTTTGATATCGCGGAATCCAGCCCTGGAGACTTAGACCCTCACGCAGTCGCCTCCGTGTTCAAGGCCTACTTACGAGAATGTGGGTGACTAGATTTGCCTTTGGTGCTGCCTGTGACTGATATATTCATTGGAGTGCCCGAGCCCATCCTGACAAACGAATTAATGCCCTACTTCGATGCTGTCATGGCTTCGGAGCGGTTGACCAACAACATTCAGGATCTACCCCCATCCAATAGCATCCATGAGCTTCGAAAGCCCCCGTCACTCTCAACACTTGGCATGCCAAACTTCGGCGGGGCCCATCCCCCATCCGAATCACTACGTAAAGCGCTCTCGTCTCTCATATCTCGCCTGCCACAGGAAAACCGCGACTTACTCTTGACCGTTACGGAGTTGATCAACCACACCGCCAAAAGGAGCTCAGAGACGAAGATGCCACTCAGTAACTTATTGCTCGTGCTGTGTCCCAGTCTGAGTATGAACCCATCGCTGTTACAAGCACTATGTGAATGCCAGGACATCTGGAATGGTGTTCACAAATGCAAGGAAGCCCTCGACCTGGATGCAATTGTTGGAGAAACTAACTCATTATCTGTTGATTTGCCGGAGGTGCATGCGGAGATTGAAGGTGCTGTAGTCATCGATCAAGTAGCTTCGCACCCAAGGTTATCGAACGAAGGCAAGCGCTTTGTCGGTCCTCTTCCTAGCATTCCCATAGCCGATGTGCCGACGTCTCTCCTATCCTCTTTGTCGGCTTGCGAGTCTTCCGAACTGCGTGCCAGCGGTCCTAGTGGAACCCTCAGTGTTCCGATTGATGCCGACACGTTGTCATCCTCATTCTCTGCGACGGACGATAGCTCGTCGATTTCTCGTTTATCACAAAGTGGCCGCCCCGTCACCCCTACGTCCTTGAATTTCAAGTTAATCAACTCATACTCTCCACCTTCCTTGTCATGTTCAACCGATTCTTTGTCCGTCCCCTCATTTTCATCGGGGTCACCTTTGCATCTGGTGAAACCACTAGCACTCGCGGACGAGTGTAGTGAGCAACAGTCCTCAAACTCCCCTCATTCCCCTGACATTGCGGAACCTATTCCCCTCCCGATCACGAACCTGAAGCTTACACAAACCCCTTCGGAAACTCAGTTCCAATTTCCTGGACCACGGGACAATGATCCCCGAATCCCACTCGTGCATCGTAAATCTACCCCGTCTATTTCATTTTCTTCCTCTATCTCGGTGGATGCCCGATCGGCTTCCATGGTTTCTCGTGCGAAACGGTTGAAGAAACCCTCGCTACATTTGCTCTTTTCCAAACATTCTACGTCCCCTACTCCGTCACCTGTGTCACAGTCGCCGGTGATCGCCAGTCCCTTTGTGAGATTGCAGGAGAGCGCTTCACAGTCGTCTTCTGCGTCCGAATCCTCTCCAGGCTCTGTAGTCACTGCTCCGCAGTCATCCCGATTCAGCTACCCGCCAGTATTGAATACAGCGATTGATGAATCTTCAATCTCGCTTGCACTAGGCATCGACGATGACGGGGAAGATCACCCCACATCTGTCGGACATGCCATTGAGGGTGGTATGACAGATTCGCAGGGATCGATGGGGCCGAGTGCGCCTTCTCGTCGTAGTCTCCGGGGGGAGATTGGTAAAGATGTCCATGCCCAATTCCGTCAATTGGATCTCACCCTCCCTCAAGAGGGACAGTTTGGGGAATATAACTGGACACAGAGTGTACTGATGGCAGCCGGTGGGCCAAGATGGTGACTGGGCTTATTTGTCAATGAACGTCTACATAGTGGACTCTAGCTGTCATTCGATCTGCAGGCGGGTCTCTACATAATGCTCATCCATCTGCGCAGATTAATTAATTTGGTCATTTCGACGGTTATCAGCCTACCTTGGAATGATATATTCGAATACATACCCACTTTTTTCTCCTAACCCAGGTATATGTACATGGCGTAAGTACTTAGGGCGGACGATAATCCAACGACCCTTCGTTTGGTTGACGTTGTTGGGAGATTTAGATAAAGACGAGGTGACGTCAGACAAGGCCTAGCCCAGATAAAAGGCTGGCAGTGGTGGCGACTTTTGTTCCCTTCATGGCCTCCAACTCGGTCAAGGCGATACAGGGGAAACTCTTCAGAGGCAGCGACGATTTCGACAGCCCAGCATCAAGTGATGTGGAGTCTCGCGATCCCCGTCTCACCATTCAGATCCCCAGACCAATACTGGCAACACGGTCAGAGCCTCCTCTCAAGGTCTTGAAGGCAAACCCACCTGGACCAGATGTGTTGGACGGCGATACCATCCAAGAGAATAAGAATTACCGCCAACGGTTAAGTGCTAGATTGGGCATCAAGTACCAAGGTGCTGAGAGATACCGTCTTCAACAAGACGATGCTCGGCTTCGCCACTGGAAACGATGGGGCCCATATCTCAGCGATCGGCAGTGGGTAAGCACAATCTAGCAGCGACATTCATGCTTTGGTGCTCATATCTACGTCAGGCAACGGTTCGGGAGGACTATTCGGAAAATGGTGACGCTTGGAGTCACTTCCCTCACGAACACGCGCGGTCCAGAGCTTATCGATGGGGCGAAGATGGAATTGGGGGTATCTCAGATAACCATCAGCGACTTTGTTTCTCGCTCTCTTTGTGGAATGACCAGGATCGAATGTTGAAAGAACGCCTTTTTGGCGTTACGGGCCATCAAGGCAACCATGGTGAAGACGTCAAGGAACTCTACTATTACCTAGACTCAACACCTACTCACTCTTACATGAAATTTTTATACAAGTACCCCCAACGCAAATATCCCTACGAAGAACTCGTGACAGAGTGTGTCCATCGAGATCGGAATGTGGCAGAGTACGAGATCCTAGATTCTGACGCCTTCGAAGGCGACCGATATTGGGACGTTTTTATGGAGGTCCGTGTCTTCTGCTCCCATTTAGGGTCGCCTATCTGAACAATACTCCTCAGTACGCAAAAGATGAAGATGATCCAAACAGTATTTATGTGCGAATCACTGGTTACAATCGCGGCCCAGAACCTGCAACGCTCCATATCATTCCCCAGTTGTGGTTCCGCAACACATGGTCGTGGCCTGCTGTTAAGCCCCCAATGCCTTCTCTCGCTGGCTCGGTCACGGGAAACGACATCCAATATATCAAGATAGGACACCCAACTATGGGGAGGTATTTCATGTATTGCTTGCCCTCTCCACCCCCCGTCAACGCAGAAGGAGTATTTGTCATGGATGATGACGTCGCTATTCAACCTGAACTCATCTTTACGGAGAACGACACCAACTTTCGCCGTCTTTATGGGGTGAAAAACATGGCGTCGTATGTCAAAGATGCTTTTCACGACCATATTATCCAGTGTCACAGACCCGTTTCCGAGTCAAATCATAACAGCATGCATCAGTCCACCCCCATACCTACGTCACAACAACCATCTTTTGTCAATCCAGAAAAACGGGGCACGAAATCTGCGGCACACTATACTTTCCAGAACGTCCCCGCTAATGGCGGGTGTGCGGTTGTACGCATAAGATTGACTCCACAATCCGTATCAAAAGTTTCCGACTTGGAGGATGAAAGTGCATTTGATGGGGTGATAGAAGAACGCCGCGAAGAAGCTGACGAATTCTACAATTCGCTCGTATTCGGTCCGATGAGCGACGATCTCAAGCAAATAATGAGGCAGGCCCTAGGGGGGATGTTGTGGACAAAACAATACTACTACTTCGTACAGAAGGAGTGGATTGAAGGCGACCCTATGCAACCCCCTCCACCGCCTGGACGTAAACATGTTCGCAATAAAGTACGTTTTTTTGGTCTGTCTCAGTCGGGTTATCAATCCGCGTTGAACTTCTCGTTAGGATTGGCGTCATATGCATATCGAAGATATCCTCTCTATGCCTGACAAGTACGCACTTTTATCTGTCCATTTTACATTCTCCACAAGTAATTTGCCCAGGTGGGAATACCCATTCTTTGCCGCTTGGGATACTGCCTTCCACTGCATACCCCTCGCCGTCGTAGATGCTACTTTCGCCAAGAAGCAATTGGATTTGCTCACTAGGGAGTGGTACATGAAGCCGGATGGGCAAATTCCTGCATATGAGTGGAACTTCTCGGACGTGAATCCGCCTGTACACGCTTGGTGAGTATGACTTTCACTGAAACTGTTTGAACCATCAACTTAGCGGACCCCAGGGCGACATTTAGAGTCTTCAAGATAGAACGTAAACTTACTGGACGGGAAGATATACCATTTTTGGAGAGGGTTTTCCAAAAGTTGCTGCTCAATTTCACGTGGTCCGTGACATACGTTCACGAGAGGTCCAATTGACCATAGTTGCCTATGCAGGTGGGTGAATAGAAAGGACTCCGGAGGGCATAATGTCTTCGAAGGTGGCTTCCTTGGACTCGATAATATCGGTATTTTCAACCGCTCGGAACCACTGCCAACAGGGGGGAATTTGCGTCAGGCGGATGGCACCGCTTGGATGGCATTTTATTGTTTGAATATGTAAGTCTGAGGCGATATACATACCCTTGTAGATTTCATTCATGGTCCTCAGGTTGAATATGGCCCTTGAACTTGCGAAGCACAATGCGGTGTACGAGGACATTGCCTCTAAGTTCTTCGAAGTAGGTTGAACGGTCTGTAAAAGTTCCATTTTCCTGACTAGTATTAGCACTTCATCTTTATCGCTGATGCCATGACATACATGTCAGGAGAGAATGAACTGAGCCTTTGGAGTGAGGACGACGGAATGTATTATGATGTCATTCAGTTCGGACCCGGAAACTCGATCCAGCTGCCTGTGCGCAGCCTTGTCGGCCTCATCCCCCTCTACGCAACCCTTGTCTTGGAGCCTTCCGTGCTCAGCCGACTCCCAGGTTTCAAGAAGCGTATGGAGTGGTTTATCGATCACCGACCCGAAGTTTCGGCGCGGAACATGGCGAATATGAAGGGTAATGGGATAGCGCTCATCTTACTCTTGGGTTTCACAATCTTTTTATAGTTGGCGGCAGGGGCGAACGACGTTTGCTTGCGCTTGCGAGCAAAGAAAGGCTTGTTCGCATTTTAGAGAAGATGCTAGATGAGAATGAGTTCTTAAGTGAATACGGTATTCGGTCGTACGTCAGATTACAACTCTCCCTGCCCGATATCTCATGGCATGACGTTTAGCCTGTCAAAGTTGCACAAGGATAAACCCTGGGGGATGTATGTCCATGGAGAACGGCATGAAGTCAGATACTGGCCTGGCGATTCACACTCTGGGATGTTCGGCGGGAATTCTAACTGGCGTGGTCCAATCTGTGAGGACTTAACGGCATATTGGGTCCAAGCACTCACAGTTTACTCAGGGCTTGCTGTCAACTTCCTGCTCATAGAAAGTCTTCAAAGGTTTTATCAGTACTATGGGGACGACCTTCAGGTTGAATGTCCCACCGGAAGCGGCGAATACATGAACCTCGTTGAAGTCGCAGAAGAGATTCAACACCGCATTATCCACATCTTTGGGCGCGATGTCGAAGGCAAAAGGGCCACTAATGGTGGTAATCCAAAACTGGACAGTGATCCACATTTCCGTGATTATGTCTGGTTTTACGAAGTAAGGATCGATTTCTCCTTCAACTAGAGATACAGATGGCACTATCTTTCTAGTTTTTTCACGCCGATACAGGACGAGGGCTTGGAGCATCTCATCAAACAGGATGGTAAGGCTGCTTGGGGGACAATTCATGCGTATTTATCATGCATTGCCAGGTCGGGTTTAGTTGCCTATCATATTTTGCAGAGCGGAATGACATGCCGATTACCGAGAACGCCACGAAGTAAGTTTCTCTCTACTTTTTTTTTATTTCCAAAATTTCTAACTATTCCATCTAGCACCCCGGAGCGTAGTTCACCACTACTTTGATGTAAGTACGAGTTGTGTGTTTTCCAGCCCACTTTGTGACACGACAACAGGAGACCATTGATGGGCAGTCAGAATATGGAGATGATATTCGTTCCTTGCATAGCGCCATGAGCACCATGGACTTGCATACCCTAGGGGACTTGTCCCCTGGTGCATTGTAGTGTTCTCCATCATACCAAGCTTAGATATCCATCAAAGGTCAGACTAATTCTTCATTGGTAACCAATAACATAATATAATGAGAACCGTAGCAATGAATGTAGGTAGTTCTATCAAGAGTGATACATGACCGATGTTCCTCCATGTTTTAGATATGATGCTCAATGGCGTCAAAAAATCCAAGGAACGAAAATGACAAAGAAAACCAAAGTCTGGTTGTAGACTCGAAGTCGGAAATACGTCAGGGACCATAGAGAAATAAAGAACGGCAGTGATCGAAAATGTGGATGAAACAGACAATGACAGATAGACTTTACAAAGGCGGATGTGTCAGGAGACAAGTGAGAGCAATCGCAGCAGACAAGCGGCACGCGATGATAGAGAATAAAAGGGATGGCAATAATAGTGGTTGCGGAGGGCCTACGTGACATAGAGGGTGACTTGTCCGCCAGGACGGAACGACTCAAATGCCATCTGTACATCTTCAGTGGACCCGAGGGATATCAAATCACCATCCTCATCCTTGTACTTCACCCTCAGCGGAACGTCGTCCCGACGTGTACCACAAAGGCGAATCTTCTTCCCTACCTTATCGACGAGTTCACTAAATTCCGTGGACCGAGGGACTTGAATAACAAAAATATCATCCTGGAAATGAACCTTGACTTTCACGGAAGAGGGGTGACCGTTATTCAGAGTCATGGTCTCGAACATTTGTGACCTCGACTGGCGGAGCCCCGGGCCCGCCAGCGATGATTCACTAGAACCAAACGGTGTTATTGGTGATGAGCTGTTTGGTGACTCCTCTGATGAGCCGTGAGTGGATTGGCTTGAGCCGCTACCCCTCTTATTTTCCATTGTCGAGCTCTGCAAACGATGTGTCCATGCATTGCTAGGGATGGGAGGGAGAGATGTTTGTGGAATATATGCACTAGGTTGACTCGCACTTCTGGATCGGTTGAGTGGCAGAGCAAGAGGCACACTGCTGACGGAAGTCGGTGTGTCAGGTTGTTCATACGAGGCCGCAAGCTTTTGGGAGCTTATTTGGGTGTGCAAGGGGATTCGAGGAGGTCGAGAACCAGAACCGAAGCCAACATCTGCTACGCTTGTCGTTGAGTTCATCCGAGCAGTTTGTGGGCGGTAAGAGGGTATGATAGACCCGGCAGCGCTGGGAAATGGCTGAGTACCATTGGTAGGCCTCCATTGAGTGTGAATATAACCGTTGGTATCTTGGGCGCGGGAACGGTCATATCCAACGGAGGAGTCGCGGTCAGATGGAAAGCTTTGTACTGTCAGACGGTGTGTGCCTAATGGCGTACCGCGGCCCGACGAGGGTATGCTTGATGGTGGGTAATCTTCGTAGTCGTCATCGAGATCAAACTCGAACCCATCTGCGGAAACATGTCCTTGATAGCCATTGCTAGAATACGATCTGGAGGACGACGCAGTAGAAAATTGTTCCTCGCTCGAATAAGGACTCGATCGATGACGACCACTAGCTGGATGAGGTGGCAAGCTGTTTACGTATTGCACATGCGACATCGAAGATGATGCTCTGTCGTGGGTGTACGGAACTGGCGACCGCTGAATCATCGAAGGGGGTATAGAGGCATGGTTGCTGTGCACGACAAATTGCGAGATATTTCGATCTGAAGTCCTTCGATTTGCTACTTCCTTGATCAGCCTGGTGATCTGGGTCTCCCACTGTTTTAGCTGCTCCTCCGAACGACAGCGGAGAGTGAAGTATTCCAAGTCGTCATCACCTCGCCACCATACGGCAAGAGAGTACGGGTTGACATTAGAAGAACCTTGAGGGAATGTTAACTTATGACGAAACACGATGCTACCATACGCACCAATCGAATTTCTGGGCGAACTTGGAATGGCCTGGGTAACATTATTCAAGAAGATACGACCTTTCAGAAGGAGTGGGGTATCCTTCTTCTTGTTCGGTACACCGGGGACAGAAGCAACTGGAGGGGTGGGCTGCTTCTTGAGGATCGAGTTGTTTTTGCCTCCCCTTTTACTGCTGGGTGGTGGTTGGAGCGCCTCTTTGCAACACAGGATGATCTTCTCGAATAAAAACACATGGTATTCTCGATCCACCTCCGACTTGGTGACAGTGAAAATATCGTCGAGTAGGAGGTTACCAAAATTGGACAAGTGATGACCCTTCCAGTCTTTGACGCGGCCTTCGAGATTTCGTACAGTTTGATTATTCTCTGCGCGGCGCTGAGCTTCATTGATCTTATCTGTTATCCGCTTTGCCGCAGCGGAGCCAGCCTGAAGCTCCTCATAGTGCGGATAATCAACGATGGTCGATGCTTTGACCAGGGACTACAAATGAAAGTGAAGAGATGAAACCCAACATAGGACGATCACTCACATCGAGGAGTAATGGATACTTGCAAATTCTCTGAACGGGTTTGATAAGAAAGGCAGGTAGCTCTGATTTGGCATTGATCAAGTTGTTGTGTACCTGGAGCCAGAAATAGTGTGGGAACATTAGATATGTCATTTAGGGATGTATTACGGTCGTCACGCCAACCAGACGCGCATGGCAACCAAGTTGGCGGGGAGGCGGCTGGAATTGAACGAATACGTACCGACAAGTTTTGCTCTTCCTTGATCATGATCTCTGCTGCATTGGTATAATTACCACAGTAAGGTTCGTAAACTGCAAACTCGTCCTCCTATTGTTCCAAATACAACGTGAGATGTTGCAAAGACAATGAGAGCACCGCATTGAGCATGTGTGATGTGCCAGAAAGGGAACAATTGGACTAACGTTCTCGATGAAATGCAGACCCCAACGCTGGTCTTTCCAAGGCAATTCGGCGGTGCTCTCAAGGCGAATGAGGAACTTTCTTTGAAAGTTCAATAGTTTGTTCAGACCCGGGAAAAGGAGATGAATGGTGTCCTGGTCTATTGTATTGCTTTGCGACAATGCGGTCGCGTATTTCTGGTCCAAGTCAGTAGAGGATAACAAAATGGAGAGATGTGTCTGACCTGCATGACTTCCAGATCCTGCACGTACTTACGCTCGGTTTCCACCATCTCTCTGATGATATTATTTCGGGCTGCGTCGTGCGCATTTGGAGCGACAGTAGGACTTAATGCGTGGATTGCAAGGGAGTCTAGCGACTCTTGCGATGCAAGCAGAGAGGGAGACATGGGAGCTGGTTCGAAGATATCGGGGGGTAAAAGATCGACGAGGGTGGTGACGGTGCTAACAACCTGCGGAATGTCAAGAAAATGAAACGACAGAGACAACGCAGAAGCTCGCACCTTGACCAAGCCGTCGGTTGAGTGACGATCCCACAAGTCGGATACAGTAAATCTTTCGCAATTGTCGATTTCAGACAGTCTCATAGCGAATTTGGCGATGGCACGTTTCTTCTCCTTCTCATTGGAGACATCGAAGGTGGCGGGGTCAGTGCTTATCTCGGCGATTGGATGCGTTGGTGGAGGGAGGAGGTTGAAGAGAAAACAGAGGGGGATGCCGAGGATGAAGCAATCCCAGAGCTGTGTCACTGGATCGGTGGACTGACGAAGGTCACCATTTGGAGAAGAGAGGACGAAGAAGTGGGAGAAATTTGGAATGCGCATGAGACGGGCACGCAAAAGAGAGCATTGCTGGTAGAGAGAAGTGGAGGCGGAGGCGGCCTTGTTGAGGATGTTGTTATTGGCGACGGGTGTATCAATGACGAGACCGGGATTGGATGCGATTGACTTTTTGCGGCCAGCGACGGTGGCCATGATGGTAGACGAGAAAAAAGAGTTGTCGGAGGGGGAGAATGGACGGGTAGGATGGGGGATCTGCTGTCCTGCGGGTGAATTGACAGGAAATCCCACGAGAGATAATACCTTTTTAGACTCCGACCAGC